>WAAG01053664.1:0-14502 GCA_013390105.1 Tichodroma muraria | reverse complement strand
CTGGAGAGAAGCAAACCTAAACAATGGAAAAATGAAATGGCAATGAACAATATCTGTCTGAATCCAATAGAAACTACTCACTGACCTGATTTTCAACCAGCCAGGCCTCCTCTGATTCTCTGCATGGTCTGAGGGCATCTCTCCATGATGAAGAGTGGGCTATGAGTTAGGTTTTGAATTTTATCCAGGTGACAATTTCACCCCAAAGATGAGAACAGAAGTTTTACGTGACTTTGGCACTGGCTATTCCTTTTTCATAGAGGAAAGGAATACAATAAAGGATTCTGGGCCCATGCTTTAGGTTCAAGCCAAGGTGAAAATAAGATTTGGAATAGGTAGATTTTGAACTGAGGCAAATAATGTCAGTTTTAGAAGGGTAGAATTCTAGATAAGACCAAATTTCAGCTCCTGATAATGAATGTAGCTCCAGCTGCAGAAAGGCAGCAGGTAAATAATGGGGCAATGTGCCTTCAGGTACTGCACAGGCCTTAACCACTCTGAAATCACCTTGGTGCTGGTGACTTGGACAGGCGGCATAAGAAATGTGTAGGATACCATTGCCTCTGACCACATTTACTGTGATGAAAGAGTGAGGCTCCCAATCAAATTAACAAAAAATGAAAATGCAGGAACTGGCAGCACATTACCCTAGAGACCAAGACAGACTGAGGCCAGATGCCTCAGCCTTGAGACTGCAACTGTGATGAAGGAGAAATGGTATTTCACTGCTTTATCCTCTGTTTCACTGGCTGTAATGGACAGGAGATAATGCATGTTTAACACGTTGTTTCTTCCTCTTCCAAAGTATTCCTAGTGGTTCTCTTCAGCTGGCCTTCTCCCCAGCTGCCACCGTCAGTCCTCTCCTGTGCTGGGAGAGCCCCTGGAAGTGTCCACAATTTCTCATGGAAGTTTGCATTTAGTGCTTTGCTAACACAGTACAGCTGGCAGATTTATTAGCAAACAATCTTTTTGCTGTCTGGCAGAACCATGGGCTACCTTAATTCACTGACTGTGTCCAGAATTCCAATTGAGAGCTCTTTCTCCTGACATATTCTGACTATATGGCTCCCAGAAGTGGATTCCTGCATCCTGCACATCACAGTATGGTGCAAAGACAGGTACTCTGCTGTTTCTTTTAAACACTGACTCGCATCTTTAATTTAAAAGTATTCTAAAGTAAAGCTCATAAAGACATGAACTAATGTACTGCAGTCTAATTATTATTTTAAAGAAAAAATATTTTTCTTTAGCAGAACCAGATTTTAAAAATCATTTTTTCCAGGGTTTTTACCTTATATTCCCTAATATCCTACTGCCAGTTACAACCAGTTTCTTCTGGTTCTCTCATTATTCCTTGACGACCTCCCTCTTGCAGGAAGCCTATCTCCCTGCAGCATCCCCACTTCATTTGGCTGGACAAATTGCTGTGGCTCGTTCACAGCACATGTGTGCTGATTTGCTGGCTCTTATCTCTGAGAATGGGAAGAGATCTTCCCCTCAGCTGAGGCAATAATTTGGATCCCTTTTCAACAGTCAACTGCTTTCATTATATTTGCAGTGGTTTCACATCTCTGAAAGCTACGCCTTTTAAAAGTGGCCAGGAAGTTCAAGGGTTATTAAGAGAGACAGGCATAAGGAGAGACTGCACAGATTTCCCCTTGTCAGGAAACTGGACAAAATAACATGACTATAAATGAATTTTGGGGTGGGGGAACAACTGGTAATGTCAAACTAAAAAAAATTGTTGTTGTTGTTTGAAAATCAAAACTTTCAGAATTGCATGTGGATTTATAATTCTTGTAGTGATTCATTGATGAGGATAAATGTAGAGTCTTTGAAAGAACTGTCAAAATTGAGGGAATAACAAGCATTTTTTCACTCTATATTTCTGAACATTAAGTAGTGGCTCTTTGATATCCATAGGAGCATGCATATTGTACTTGCCATTGGTACAGGGTAAAATTTTTTTAAAAAATCCTAAAAAAATTAGGTTCACTTTTCAAGAAAGGGGCTTTGGCAATATAAATGTATTGGTGTAGGACAACATCTTAAAAAAACTGTATCAATGGGTTTTATATTCCCATTTGTCTATCTGGAATAGAAATATTGAGATCATGAGAAGATACAATATTTCAGTGCTGAGAAATAGGAAACCTTAACCTTTATGACTTTCTGAAAAACAAGGCAGAGTGATTCACAGTTCCAGAGATTAAGGCAGGAAACTGACACTGGTGCTATTTAACCTTCCAGAGCACTTGCTGGATGTAATTTCCAATAGGGACTGATGGGTGAACCCATACAAGAAGAGCATGACTCAAAATAAACGTTTCCAGCCAGATAAAACAACTGGCAATGTCCCACAATCCCATTAGCTCCAGAGACAGCACTCAAAATCCTTTCAAGAAAAAAATGTCTATTGCCACAAAATATTATCAAATTGAATGGATCCCTTTTATTACATGGAAAAGATGAAGTAACCTTCTGAATATACTGTATTAAACAAAAAAAGGTTGAAATTCATAGAGTGAAAAATTATGAGCTTGGGTTTTTATAAGATTTGAAAGGTCAGGAGGGTAAGCAGATGGCTAGCTGTAGAATTTATTATGCTTTTAGCAATTGTTTTGATGTTCCAGGTGAAACCTTGCAAGCTTATGAGGCTGTAAAATTCTATGACCCTGCATTAAAGTGAGGATTATGCTCATAATATGCATGTGATTTTAGAGATCAATCTATCACACATTTATTGTCTGCCAAAAACCCATGGGATTCAGTGTGATTAATATCTTGAACTACAATTTTTACTAGTCTGCAACAGTGCATCCCTTTCTTTGTCCATTTTGTTTTTTCTTTTTATTCTTTATGAAAGTAATACAGCCAAGCTCATGATAATGAAATGATACTCTGGTAGTGCTGAGTGACTTTCCAGCAACCTTTCAGTGCTCAAAAATGCCCTGATTTTATAAGGCATGTAAAAAGTTGTGTTCAGTGATGGTTGTTCACAGACTTTCTCAAGTACACCAAGCTATGCTTAGCAGTATTAATAATGAAATAATGGTAAAAAAATTCTGGTTTCCTATCTGAGTTTAAAAGCATAAATGCTTTGCTTCTGCCTGAAAGAAATTGTTAAACTTTTTTTTCAAAGACCGTTAATGTGGTTAAATTTCCCCTAGTAATAAAGATGGGGTATAGGAAAATTATCAGTGGCTTCCACCTAATGCCAGCTCACCGTTGGGTTCAGGCTCTTGTCTGGAGAATACTGACCAAGAAGAGCAGGTGAGACACACAAGGAGGTCAATATTTTCTTCTGCCTGGGAAAGAATATACTGTTTCAGGATTCCCCAGCTCTTGAAAGAAATAGCAAAAACTACATTCCTTTCCTCAGTTGAAAAGACATGCAAGTTTCACGTGCCAGTAGCTCCATTTTGTGCACATGCCCATCTGCAAGTCTGTGGAGAAGTCTTACTGCCCTGTTTATAGATTCAGACAACAGCTGGATTCATTCCCTTTTTACCAAGATGATCTTTAATTTTTTGCTCATCTTTGATTTGTTTGCTGTGGTTTTGGGCGCTGACTGCTGAGCTCAGATTTGGGTTGTGCTGGTAGGACCCCGGTATGTTTTAATGCACAGTCACTGGCAGGGCTCTGCCTTGGGCCCAGTGCTCTTCAACATCTCACAAACAACTTGCATGCAGGACTTGAAGGGACATTAAGTTTGCAGATGATAAAAGACTGGGAGGAGCTGTTGGCTCCCCAAAAGCAAAGAGGTCCTGCAGAGAGGCCTCAGCAGCTGAGGGAGATGGGCAATCACCAACCACGTGAAGTTTAGCAAAGGCAAGTGCTGGGTTCTGTGCCTGGCATGGGGCAACCCTGGATGTATGGATGGACTGGGGAACGAGAGGCTGGAGAGGAGATGGAAAAAAGGGACCTGGAGATCCTCACCTGTGGCAAGCTGTATGTGAATCAGCAGAGCCCTGGCAGCCAGGAGGGCCAGGTGTGTCCTGGGGGGCATCAGGCACAGCATGGCCAGCCAGGCAAGGGAGGGGATTGTCCTGCTCTGCTCTGCCCTGCGGCAGCTTCACCCCGAGTGCTGGGGTAGTTTTGGGCACCATGATGTAAGAAAGGCATTAAACTATTGGAGTGTCCAAAGGAGCAGTGTGAAGGATGGTGAGGAGCCTTGAGGGAAGCCGTGTGAGGAGCAGCTGAGGTCACCTGGTCTGTTCAGTCTGGAGGAGACCGAGGGGAGACCATTGCTGTTAAAAATCCCTGTGAGGGGAGGAGGAGGGGCAGGCACTGATCTCTTCTCTGTGGTGACGGGACCCGAGGGGATGTCCTGAAGCTGTGTCAGGGGAGGTTTGGGCTGGATGTTAGAAAAAGGTTCTTCACCCAGCTGGGCCCTGGAACAAGCTCCCCAGGGCAGTTGCCAAAGCACCAAGCCTGGCCGAGGTCAGGAGGCATTTGGACAATGTTCTCAGGCACAGAATGTGGCTCTTGGGGCTGTCCTGCACAGGGCCAGGGGCTGGATGCTGATGGTCCTTATTGGTCCCTTCCAACTTAGCATATTGTTATTCTGTTCTTTGACAGTGATTTGAAGTTTGTTACTTAAGGTGAGTTATCAATAGCAACTAGACTTCTGCTCAAGTTTTGTTGTTTTTATCTGTATAGTTTCAAATCAGATAGAATCAGTGCCCAAGCACTGAATCTAAAAGGTTGCTATTTGAATAATTCCACCCTGCCAGAATCTTCCCCAGGCAGAATCTCCCTGTCCTCAGTTCAGCACCTTTGTGTTGACTAGAGTTGGTGCATAGTTTCTGTACAAAAATGAGCAGTTAACTAAATGCTAATTAAAAGCAGCATGTCAGTTTATTATGCTCAGTAGGAGCAGTCACAAAAGAACATGAACCTGAATTAATTTTTTATCCCTTTTTTTTTTTGTCTTCCCTTGGACCCTGGGAGGCTTGAGGGGAAAAGCCTATTAAGATAACTCAAATGAAAATTTGAGATGGGCCTAAGAAGTTTCCAACCCTGTGAAATACTTCCCTAGAGCCTCTTCATACCTACACAGTAGCTCTTCTGCCTGTCAGATCAATATGCCACAACTTCTGCAACCCAAAATCTGTCTCAGGCTCCCATCAGTCCTGGGGCCACCAGCCAGCTCTGGGCGTGGTCGTGTGAGGTTTGTTAATGCCACTGAGCCCCGAAAGCACAGCAGCTCACAGGAGGGATTCATTTCCATGCTGATTAGTCCCTACAGGCCTGATCCAAATTCTGTTGCATTTAATGTTTACATTTTGGTTTGCTAAGCTTTAGGATATGGGATAGAAGCAGATAACAAGGGCAGGATGAAAGGTAGATGAGGTAAAGGAGTGTGAAAAGACCTAAAATATGAGAAGTTCATCTCACAGATAAAAGCCTTGTAAAACCTTGGCTCCACAATTAAAGCAAAGAAAAATCTGGTTATTGCTGACAGCTTTCAAAAATGAATCCACGAACCACAGACAGACCTTCAAGAGCTCATTGGAGCCATACCCATTTGCTGAAGCAGAAAATGGGAGTTCACATAATCATAGATGCATTTTTAATGCTTCCAGTAGTGGAGAAGAGGAAGGATTTTCCTGTGATTTTAAGTATAAAAGAGATGGCTCTTTTAAATGTTTAGTAGATGTCAAAAATTTGCTGCCTCCTGGGTTTCAGTGAAGTATTTTAAATCCTAATGCATTCTTGAGGCAAAGTTTGTTAGTCCCTAGTAACTGAGTGTGTGGTTGAGCTGGTTGACCATAGTGTAGCACATGACTGATGAAGCCTTCCACTCTGTAGGGCTTTCCCATCACACTCTTGGTTTGTGCCCTTCCTTGGTCACTCAGGTAGTGTGGCCTTATTAAGATCTGATGATCACCTTCCAAATTAGCAGAAAATTCACTTTATGCTGGGATCCAGCATACTCTCAGTGAGAAACTTTTCCATCAGCCTTCTCCTAATTCCTTTACTCCTACTGTCACTGTGGCATCAGGGTGACGGGGTAGAAGAGCCCTTATTTCAAAGGAAGTACTGGAGCACATAATGAAAACATCAGTCACACAGAGGACACAGTAATACTTCTTATTAGCAGTAATGACTTTACGAAGAAGTCTTTAAGCAACCAAATATTGTTAGGAGACGTATTTACCATAGGGGTCAATCTCATTACATTTCATTGTAAATGTGTGGTTTCTCTGTCCCTCTAGTCCTCCAAAGAGTATAAGGCAGAAAGCAAAAGCTTAATCTCAGTTTTGGCTCAAGCCAGACTCCTAACATGCCAGATTGGTAACATCTCTAGGGGAACTTCAAGCTGAGGCAGTCCAAAAGGCTGGAAAGCTCAGTTTCACCACAACATGAGAGGATTCCAGGCATTTTCCACATCTTTGCAGTAAAATTACAAATGGGGTGCTGCAACATGTGTCAGTGTACAAGAGGGGGGTTGACAAGACTGGAAATCAGTAGAAAATATGCAAGCATAATGCACTGCCACACATCCTTTACCACACAACCACTACATTGTGCAGTACCAGTCTTTTCTCAGACCATTTGGTTCTCTTTCCATTTTTCTTCTAGTTCTTCACTTCATCTGGCTGAGAAGAAAAACAATCAGACCTTGATGAGAGGCCATCCTATCTTAGGCTTTACCAGCTTCAAGAAAAATTTGTAGACTTTGGATAATCCAGTTGTGTAAGGCTAACAGATTTTAATTGTCCCAGTTATTTTTTTATAAAGCCTGAGAAAAGTTACCAGGTTTTCATGCTTTTCTCAAAGCTCATAAGAAGCATAAAGCTCCCCAACACCACCAACTAATGAAGTTACTCCCTCAGCTCCAAATTCATCCTTCCAGCTTCAGTGACTTTGTGAATGGGATTATCTTCTAAAAGCTTCTGAGCCAGTTTCCTTCTCTAGCATACAGAATACCCTCACTTTGCTGTTGCAAGTGAAATTAAGATTCCCATGAAACTTCCATGTCCTTTTCATCCAACTTTTACCTGTTGCCTTCCCCAGCAAAGTACTTTAATATACTAAGAATGCAATGGTTACACTCAATTAAACCACTGGCTTGCTTCATCCCTCAATATCTTAGGCTGTGTTTAAGCTGTTAACTGAATACATAAAATATTATTCATTTAATTATTACCGGTCATCTGTGGTGTTTTAGTGCATTAAAGGGTCTCTTTAGCTTCAAGAGCAGTTGTCGTAGCAGGTTGGAAAAAATCAATGGGCTCCTTCCCATCAGATAACACAAATCCCTTCCTGATAAATGCAGTTTCCCACAGAATGCTGACAATCTAATGATTCAGGAGCACATGAGCAGAAATGAGCTTAGCCACAAGTCTGTGACAGGGGTTTGAAAAGACATGTCACGAACTTTTGCTCTGAAATTGTAAATCTCTTTGAACTGCAGGAGATTCCCCACCACCTATCATTTCTTATTTCTTTTTTGTTAGATGGTCCTGACAAGTAGAGAAGCACAGGCCTGACTTCATTGCACAACCATGCCAAGCCCTCTGGGAGGCCCCATTATTGAGGGAGTTAATTTCCTACCTGCATTTAAAAACCTTCTAAAATACATGCTAAACAATTACCAGTACAGCTCTTCAAGAGATCAGCACTCATCAATGAGTTTTAGGAAATAAGCTCAAGAAAAGGTCTCCATCAGGAGACCATATAACATCGGTATATTCACTGTGCACACCAGACCACGCTCCCTGTTGCCGCCAGGAAGTCTCTTCTGCCAGTGTGTACTAGGCCACTCTTTTCCACCCAACTGCTTTTATCTCCAAAACTCTCCAGGCATCTCAATGCGCATTCCGGATCCCCGGTGGGACAGGAACTGACAGCTGGAAATATCTGGAGTGGTTTCAGCCTGGTGGAAATGAAGTGTGAAAACATGAGCAAGCCCGTGTTGTTGTTTGCGTGAATTGATTTTCTGTATTTGATATGAAGAATAGCGGTGACTTGCCTGTTATTTTTGTGGTGTGTTTTCTATTACAGAGCATAAAGCAGCTGAAAATTACAAATGCTGTTAACTGGTGAAATCATTTCATGAAACCTAAAATATTGTTAATTCTTAATAGAGTTTTTAATTCTTAGTAGGAGCATATATAGTCACATTAATTTCTCGCGTTGTGGCGCTCGTTAACAGTTCGTTTTCACTGCCCATTTGGAGTGTGTGTAGCTTGCCTATTGGAAAAAAATCTGGAACATTCCTGATTCCTCCAGAATTAAGCTTTAGTGGACCCAAATATGGGATGGCCAAATACAGATTAGATAAGTTCTCAGCTTTAACTCCTTGACACCTTTTGAGTATTAGTCAAAACTGAGTACCAGTAGTGTATTAGGATCACACCTAAACTGAACTAATAAATAACTCTCCAAACTACTAGGGTTTTCAGTATGCACAATTTTAGCAGCATGTACAAATTTTAAGCTGTTCTGTTTTATAAGTAACTGAAGGGAAATTTATCTCTGTGCACTAATACAGCTCCATCATAAAACCTGATTTGTGTCCCTTAAACTTCATTATGTAGTCCTTATGTTATAAATTAATATTTTGAGCAGGCAGGAGCTCATATACTTGCTTCAAGAAGATCTTTTTAGATCTGTCAGATCTTCGTAAACAGTCACAAGGCTTCCGTTTGTGTTAAGTTTGATTTCATTGAGAGCTCTCTGAAGGATTAAAAACATTGCATTTTTTTGGTTTCTCAAGTAATAAACAAGATTTTTTTTTAAAAAAAAAATTGACTGGGATCAGTTCAGGTTTTTAAAATTTGAATACTTATTTTAATGCTTTATCAAACATTTTAATAAATAGCCTAAATATTAGCATTAATATAGAGTTTATTCTTCTGAAACCACCTTGGAATTTATTTGACACAAGGTACGATAACTGTACTCGACTTTAACCCCACGGACTTTTACCATATGTGAGTCTTTGAGCATTGTGTGTGTTCTTTTGTAAAGCAATCTGCTTTAGATATATTGTCAACATTTATATAAAAGTGTTAGTGAAGATAAGGGACATTATTGATGTTAAAGTGTTTTTTTATATTGTTCAGTGAAATTACTTGATGCTACCCTTGAAAAGATACACCTTAGAGCCTTTCTGTGATTCTCTCCTGACAAAAAGGGCCATGATGACAGAACAGGAAAAAAAATCAAAATCTCATCCAAGATTAGAAGATCTATATTAAAATTAGTAACAGTTCTCCTCAAGTAAAGCATGTAATGGCACATCTGGAGAGTGCAAAGGGGTTTCAGACACTGTCTAATCGTATCTTGAACGGTCTGATTGATGCTACTTGCAGACACGACGTCGAGGGCTATGAAAGAAGTAATAGCAGAGTTTCTATTTGTCACAATATTCCTTGATGGGATTTCTGATGTTAGTAATTTGTCACAGTGGCTCATTGTCTTGCCGGATGTCAAACAAAACGGAGATGCCAGGGAGCTGATGATTTGCCTTCAGGATGTCAGTGGCAGGACTGTGGGAACAGAGCTGTGATGAATCTTGGGGTGACTGGAAAGGGCAGCGTGCGGCGGGGCTCTGGCTGTAGGGAGCAGAACTGGGTGCTTCAGGAGAGAACTGGAGGGTGCTGGGGATTTTTTGACTACAACACCCCCCCCTATTCAGGCTCCTGTTATCCCCTGGGATCTTACCTCAAAAGTACTTAGGGATGATGCTCTTTCCAGATAGACAGCACATATTATGAATTTGCTCAATATTTAAGTGGCATGTCTGTCTGGGAGCGTGATTTATGGTCTTGTCATGGTGTTTTCCCCTCAGCTTACAAACTGTGGGGAAAGGTGTCTGAAACACTTCACCACAACACTGTACCACTCAAAAGAAAAAAAAAAAAAAGGGTTTCTTCAGACTGATGCCTTCCTATGATGGAGTACAACTAATATCTCTGGTAGCTGTAGAGGGGGCTGACCTTAATGGTGGGGACTTTCAGGGTGCCCAGGACAAGTCTTCTCTGCAACCAAAACCCCCTTACAATTTGTCTTGTGCTACCTCTGCCTTGCCCAGTGAGGGATATAGTGGGGATGGTAATATTTTCTTCTCTTTGTCTTTGTATGTCTTATTTTTATTAAAAACTCTTTAAACCACAGACTTGTATTCTTACTCCACGAATACGTATTGTCTGTTATAGACACAGCTTAACCTTGATGGGAGGGATTCTAACCTTCATGGAGGTAAAGTTTCACATGTAAAAATAATAATAAATCATATTTCTTTCTTTGGGTGATGTTCTGTATGGATTTAACACAATGTAAAATATAGAGAATCTATGAACAGAACTGGAAGCAAAATCCTGGCATTTCTCAGAAACTGTTAGGTTTATTTTATTGTTATTCTTGAACAGATCATGCATAAATAAATGATGGGAAGAGTCAGTGATCTGCTCTGTGGAAAGACAACTCTGCCTCCTGTCATATCAGAGCATGGAAAAACAACCTAGAGATTAGACATGTCATTGATGGCAAGTTCCAGGCATAAGCTGCTATAATCACTCCTGGAAGAAAACAAACCAACACAAGTGGACATAACAGAGAAAGCTGACTGTCAAGACACATCTCAGTAAAGTGCCTACGCAGGCTCAGGGAGTGTGAATAAATAGGCAGAAAGGAAAATAATGCAATAGTAAAAATAAACACAGTACAAAAAGTTCATGTTATAAGTTGAGCAGCATTTTGGCTCCTTGCTGGAATAGCTGGAGGCTGCCAAAATTTAGCCATTGGGTCAGCTAACTGTCAAACAGAATGGGCCATATGAGCAAAGGTGTGATTAAATCACTATTTTGAAGTGATTAGTTGTTCCTGACCGTAAGAATGTAAATACAGGAAGACTGAGGATCAGGCCTGAAACAAAGGTCATTGCTATCTGGATACGTTTGGTACACCATATATAACATACATGCTTTTATTCCTGGTGGTGCCTATTTTTATTCTCAGGTTGCACTTTAGTCTCTGACACTTTATGGCCCTGGTGCTGTGGCTTGGTGCCTGAGGAGTGGTACTTGGTCTGCCTTCACAGCCACCACTGCTGCAGAGAGGCTGGGACGGGAGCTCAGAGGGGGCTCCCAGCTCAATCCGTGGGGTCCATCTGCAGGGGTGTTATCTCAGAAGCACGTTCCTGTGCCAGGTAAAATAGAGCGTGTGCCTGCAGTTCACAGGCAAGACAAAGGGCACTGTGTGGGGAGGTGTGGTATAAGACAAATGGCTAAACTGGTTTCCCAGGAGAGCTGAGACCCCTCTGGCTCCCCTCCACTCCTCCTCCCTCAGGGATGCTCTGCCCGCAGCCTTTCTGAAGCTTACGTGTGAATGTTTCATAAAAATACTGGGGGACATGTGGAGGTAGACAGATGTGGAGAAGGAAAAGTGAAGGGAAGATTGATAAGTTGTGAAAAAGACAACAAGGATTTTGAGAGAAGCTTCTGGAATAAGAAATGAGATGAAAAAGGAGAGCAAAGCAAGCTAAACAACACTGCAGAGACAAAAAGTTAAGATTGTGGTAGAGCCAGAGAAAAACAACAGAGGCATAGACAGGAGGAAATTTGTGACTAAGGAGTGAGCCACAGTGTGTTACAAGCACATAAAGGCAAGAGGGGAAAATACCAAGATGACAAGAGTGAATAGAACATGCTGAGCAAGGGTGTTCTAACTACCCAGCAACTGCCTGATTTCGTCACTAAATGGGTCTTATCAGGGTAAATACTTTCTGTCAAATCCATTTTTGGCTGAATTTGATTAGCTTTTAGAATGTACAGAAATAGAAATGTCTAAATGCACCAGGAAAACAAGGGTGACAGTTTAAAAAACATTATGGACTATTTATTTCTATTGTTTGTACAGCTTAAAGTGCTAATTTCTGAAAAAGACATGTTTCAGGTATTCAATAGAAAGCTGATTACTGATATTATGTACTCATTCTACTGTTGTCTACTTCAGGAAGTATGGCCAGACTTTTCCATTGGGTGGAAGTATATATGAGGTCAATGCTCCGATTTTAAGAGCTGTGTGTAGAACCTTCTCTAGAGACTTTGTAAGAAAGGCAAAGGCCCTACAGTACCTTGTGTTCCCCATGGATCTTTGACACTCACTGGGGTTATGTTCATGCTTAATTGAAAACAAACTTAAATGTCTTAAAAAGAATTTCAGTCACAAAGTCAGTGCTTTTTTTTTTTTTCTTCTTTTTTCAAATTACTTATTTTCAAATCTGAGCCTTTAAGGAGGTATGAAATACTTGCATACAACAGTAAATACCAATTCTGAGCTTGCCTCCTCTCTCAGAGGTAATTAACTCAGGAAGAAAGGTGGAATCTTCTGTGTGCGTTCATGGTGCACCTCCTCATTATTCCAGCCTCTCCACATGCCCTGAATTATGTCAGACATCTTTGTCCAAATGCATTTATGAGTTTCATAACAGGCAGAGAGAAGTAGTTAATGATGTCACTATAGAGGATCATTATTTTTTAGTGCTCATCTCCCAGTAATTTTACGTTTTCTCTTTCACACCTGTCATCTATAAGGAAAAAAAAGGGGTTGGACTTACCTAGAGGGTGAGGGGAAATTTTGTGCCAGGCTGTCACATGCTGCAGGGCCATCTAACCAGACAGTGATGAAACTGAGTAGTCTTATCCATAAATCACAATAAAGCTTGACACAATTCACCTCTGCCTTCAAAGGCTTAAGAGTGGTTAGATTTTCCTATTAGGAACAAACCCAAAATGCATTTATCGGAAACATCTGAGGTCTGGGAGAAGTAGGAATGTATCATCAGGGGACTTTTTGCTGGAATCCAAGAAAAACATCTATTTCTGATTCTTACCTTATAATAGCAGAAACAAAAGGAGAACTGGGGGGCTTTGTGGAGGCATGAATTTCTAATGGAGCAGGTTCCCATCCTCATGGCTGTACAGGACACCATTCCCAGTGCCTCCTGCCAGAGCAACCCAGGTGGGAAATGTGGTCTGGTGTTAGAGTTGCTTCCCTTTATGGAGGTCCTGGAAGCCTCCTTTATGTGGCAGGGTGCCTCTCCAGGAGATGAGGGCAGGCTGAAGGAACAGCCACCAATAAATCCAGACAGTGCAAAAACAACTTCAGGGTAAAGTAAGGCAACACTTCCTCAAGAGCTGGGTTGAGAACGGTCCTGTGGCCAGAAATTGCCCGTGGGTTTGTGTCTCCAGCAATGAAAGCTAGAGGTTTTAACATCGATCTGCTTCAGAAACCTGTGCAACTCTATCTCTGAGAACATTATAACTTTTTTGGCAAAATTTCCTCTGTGCATCCTAGGATGCCTGTCCTGTGTGGTCTTCTCCTTTATGCTCACTTCCTGCTCTGCTCCTGCATGCATCCCTGCTCAAGTACATGATAAGCAGCCTGTGCTTCTCCCCTGGCCATTTCCTGACGTGTCCCAGGCCTGGATGAGGATTGACAGCAGCATTGACCATAAAAAGGGAGAGATTATTGTAGAAGAAAGGCTGGGTAACTTTGAAGATCATTCTACTGAGCTGCAGTGCGGGAGTTTTTTGCTGTGAGAGGTTTTTTGCCACGAGCAGGGAACAGCAACTGAAGGCAGGATGAGCTGATCAGAGCAGGATCTTATGGTATGAAACCCTGAAAAGAGACAAGTTAAATGTGGGGTAGAGTGAGGGAGGTTTTTATCAATAGAGGCACTGCACAACACCCTGTGAGGGGTTCATCTGTAGCACTTCTTCTGGAAGTGGAAAGATTTCTTATCAGAAAAGGGCTTCAACCCAGCAGTGAAAGGGAACGTAATTTCATTTTTTGAGTTAAAAATATCAGGCACTTGCAGAATTTTCTCATGGACAGGAAACACAAGCAAGAGACCAGTCACAAACTCAGACTGGGAATTAGAGAAGCATCTCCACAATTAAGAAAAAGTCTGAACAGCCTCCTATTTGCACTAATGTGACAAACAATATAGTTGGTGTGGACCACAGTACATCTAGGTATGTACTTACAGAGGAGAATATTTTCTGAATAAGCAGAAATACAACTCTGTTGAATAAAGGAGACTCTTCTTTGTCTGGAGCCCTACAAACAGAAGGCTGTTGGGTCAAATATCTCAGCAATATGCTGAGCATCACAGAGTTTGTACCTCAGGCCAAGACCCTTCTCAATTTTTATTATGCCTAAATACTGATGTTTTTCTTCTTGCCTGATGTGCTTCTATTTGCCAATATATGTTGACTGGTAGTTTGACCTGTTATTATTTTTTCAAAGGTTAGACATTCTCTAGTCTTAGCATATGATNCTCAGCTGGGAGAGCAGGCAGCCTTATCCCCAAGTGCAAGCAGCCTGAATCATCTCATGCAACCCCAATTCCTTTATTCCATTTTCTTTCAGTGTGTCATCCAAAGCATCGTTATTCTGCCAGCCCAGTTAGGTGCTGACTCATGGCAGGTAGTTTACCCAGCATTCCCAATCTGTTTCTTTGATTTGTTTCGGTTTTTTTTC
>WAAG01053661.1:0-31422 GCA_013390105.1 Tichodroma muraria | reverse complement strand
CCCATCGTCTCAACCCCTCTCACTACTTAAAAGGGCACAGAAAGGCATCATGTGCTGCAACAGCCTGCAAATATGTGGCAGAGTCACTCCAACTCTTGTTAAATATCCCCCCAGCTTTCGAATTGGCTGATTGCAATTTGAGCAAGCTTGTTGAAACTTTGTTTCTCTCAAAGTGCCCCATATCTCTGGCACAGTCTAGATGTGCAGGAAGCTTTCTGAGACACAAGGAATGACTCAGCTATTGGCACCAAGCTGCAGAAAAGCTGCTGCCCCTCACAGATGAACTGAGATCCTGAGCAAAAGCTATGTGAACCGAATGAATTTCAGGTGAAGACTAGGTGAGCCTTTTATTTGCTTATATATCTGAAGCTCCTTTATGAAGCTCACATCTGTGATATTTCAAACTCAGCTAAATTTTTCATACTGACACTATGAAATGAGCATCTCCTTCTTCTCACAGCCTTGAAAAATACCCAGCACAGATGAATCCTGAGCTGAGTTTTAGTTCATTGTAAAACCCCAAAGCATAATGAGTTCAGCATACTCAAAGATCCCAAAGCACTCTGGCCCAAATTATTTATGTAGCAAGCAGATGGCGATATCATTTACTCGCTGCTGAACTGGAGCAGGCTTCAACTAGTGACCTAGCAGTGTAGGATCACTGCTGCCTACCAGTCCCTGCACCACTCAATCCTCCCAGGCAGGACTGGGAGCTCTAGCAGCTGTGCAGCCTTTGCAGTATTTGCTTTAGCTGCCTAGCCCTTCTGATGTGAGAGGACTCTGCCAGAAACACATCAGGAAGAGTTTTAAATAAATCCCCGGAATGCTAATGAATTGAAAAAGAAGGACTCTGCATTTAATTGCATCCTCTATGCCTCCCACCACCCTGTGAGAATGAGCATAAAAAAGTAAATAAAATTCAGTATTCGCTTGTTGATGTCAGAGGAGCAATTCACTTAATGCACCTTCCCACTCAGTGCATAACAATATGTGAACTTTGAATTCAGGTCTCTCAGCCTGCTTTGTCTATTGTATCTCTTTAATCTATGTACAGTCTGCATTTTCCTTACTCAGCTCCATGGCCAACACAGTAATGTTGTGCCAAGAAATGTCCTCCCGGTCAAGAGGTCTTGCAGTCATCAGTGCTCCTGATGTAATGTCGACATAAAAGAACCGTCCCGGATCACTGCTCCTGTCAATCGAGTATCTGCAAGAGCACATACGAAAAGTATTATGCAACCCTTGTGAAAACTGTGAGTTGTAGCCAACATAGACATAGTGTTGCCCAAAGCAGATCCATATTCTTCCACAACCTAGTTATGTGCTCCTTTGACTTGAATAGGTCCAGAGTGAGATGCTGGAAAAAGTTCATGTGGCTAATGGCATTTAACAGTGAGTACTACTTGAATGGAGCTGGAAGACAGGAATATTTAGAGGAAGAAGCCTCAAAGTGAGGCACAGATCAGTGCAGGAACATCTGCTTTACAGAGAAAATCTGCCAGTGAGGGGTATAATTTCTTTTTCTAAGAGAAATAATTATGCCCTGTCCCTAGGCAAATTCAGACAGGATGAAAATGGCTTCAGATCAGCTCGTTCTCTGAGCACTTAGGTTGATGAGGAGGAACCATTCCCTTCCTTTTTCTTCTGTATTCTCTCCTTCTTCAGGGGAATAAACTCCACCTGCATCCTGAAGCATGCTACTGATGGAGCTGTGACAGCACAAGGGGGATGATGCGTGGCTCCCTCATAGCATCCAGTCAGAAAAACAGCTCCCCGTGTGAGGCTGATTCATTGTAATTACTGAACCTGCCTGACCAATGTCATGACAGTTCAGTGCTGGGAACCAGCTTCCTGCATCTGGGGGAATGGGGGATTGTGGTGGTGCCTGCAGGCCAGAAAACCTGGGCAGGGAGGCAGCTGATTGATGGAGCTCACTGCAGTACTTGGTCAGAGAGACAATTTCACAGGGTGTGTAAAATACTCAGTATCCTTCACAGGCATCGCCTTGCTCTTAAAGGCACTTTGTGCAAGCTGCCTTGCCAGCTGACTGTTGGCATGGTAAAGGGTACTTGGGCCAAAGCCACACACAGACCTAGGTAAATGTCACAGCCTAGAACAGAGCCCAGACTTACTGTCCTTTTTGCTGGTTCTTTCATCATATTGGAAGGGAATTGAAAGCAGTAGTCACAACAGACACTGAACAGAGCTCATTCTTCTGAATTTTCTCCTTTCACCATGAATGTGTTCACTGGAACCAGCATGACAGCCTCATATTTATATAGGGACGTATTAAACCAGGATATAAAACACTATTGAGATATGTTGGTAAATTTGTTTACACTCTTTTTCAGAACACTCAAAGAGGAAGGGACGGCAGGTTTGCATCCCTTTCCTTCCCAGTCCTTCCTATCTCTTCTTAAATAAAGAGATTTCTCAGGCATTTGATTTATTTAGACTATGAGTGTTCCTATATTTTGGTATGATAATTATTCTTGTATGAGGGCTATAAAAATAATTTCTCTCTGACATTTTAAGGCCAATGAGTATCTGAAATTGAATATAACCTTGTGATTAGTGGCTCAGAATTAAGCACCGGTGTCAAGAGGCACAGGTAGATCTTTTTCTAGATTCTTCAGCTAAGTTGTTTTGTTAATAGAACTTGCTCCTGCACACTTGTTTCCACTGTACTATTTAGATAATCTTCCTGAATCATTTAACAACAATCATGGCATATTTCCAGCCATCAGAATTTCACAGTGTGGGAGCAAAGTACTGGATGCTGGGAAAGTGAGGATTTGAGCCAGATCACAGTTTAAATTTCAGGTGGATTTCAGCTTGTGCAACACAGTATATATCTGGGATTATTGTCTTCCTTATCTTGCCTTGCCTTGTGCAAAGTGAATTCAGTGCAAACTTAAAACATTGCCAGACTGATACTGCAGTGAGTTGGAATGAATGGAGGAGACCGCAGAAGAGGCAAGAACTAATTCTTACCTGCATTTTAGATAGCATTACAAATGGCATTTATTCTTACTTTTTTCATCTGTTTCTTTACCTCAAAATGGGGGAAAAGGAGGGAAGGAATGAGGGAATAAAGGGCAGTGGAAAAGGAGGAAGGTGAGGAGAAAGGAGGAAGGTGGGGAGAAAAGAGGAAGGAAGTTGTCAAGGAACAGAGTTACAAAGGAGTCTGTGCATATTTACGACTTTTTTTTTTTAAATGTATCTTTGCTGATGGATTCTGTGCTTTATAGAGTGCTGTTTCATCACGGGTAGTCACTGCAAAACTCTGAAAAAACCCTAAGAAAAACCTCATTAAAAAGAACAATGATCAATTCTACCCTCTGATAGTCCTCAGAATTATTCTTTTACTATTTTAAGCAGATTAGCAGAGAGCTGTTTGCATTGCAGGGCTTGGATAATGCCAGACAGTAATCAGCAAAATAGGATGTGAGTGAAAAAAGTTTAGGGTAATGAAATTGTGATGCAGATAGTATAATAGTTTTACTGAGGAATTTGAGGCAATGTCATGAGAAGTATGATAACCTTATAATGCAGGCAGAAAAGATAGGGATATTAAAGTAGCAGAGATGAAAAAAATAATTAGACCAGCAACACAGAGTGCAATACCATTAAGAAGAACAGGCTTTGTGTCTGCTCAGATCTGCTAGCTGAAGCCCACAGAATTGCTTGTTTAGATTTCACTTTCTTCAAAAAATCCTAATACTCAATGTTTCAACTCCCTCCTGTATTTCCCAGGACTGTTCCTGAACACAGGCATCTCAGGAGCTCGACCAATGCATGGGTAGTCAAACAGCAGCTCAACACCCAAAACCCTCAGATGAGAGGAGCAGCCAACCTGCTGGGATAATCAATGTGCAGTCACTAGCTGCCTCTGCAGGTAGTGAAAATTTCTGTGCGGGCTGGCCTTGGAGAAGAACAGCCTCTTCTGATAAATGGAGCCAGCAGTGGCTTGCAGCCACTACGGAAAAGGGTGCTATGATCACACAAATCTGCTCCTTTGGCTCCTTGCTGAGTTGCAGCTATGAAGCTCCCATGGCTGTAAATACACCTTTACCTTTCTTACTGCCTTACGGGAATTTCTAGCTCTGCATGTTTGACCAGACACTAGATAATTTAACAGTTCTTGAATATTTATTAGCATGCATTCAAACTACTCCAAAAGTAGCTGTGGGTTTGAGCTTGTTGACAAGGGCAAGCTTTGAAAGAGAAGGGGGAGAAGGGACAAGCAAATTGATCATCTTGCCATCAGGATGGCAGTGGGTTCTCAGTGATGCTGTCGGGTTTTGCGCCAGCAAAGGCAAGATTCTGGGGATTGTTTTTAATGTACACTATCAGGACATGCCTGCCCAGCTCATTGCAAGGCTTCAGGCGGATGTCCTCCACACCACAGAACAGGGGGAGTTCTTGCACTGCTTTGACAGAGCCCTCAGTGTGTGAGGTCAGGTTTGCTAAACCCACTGACGACTGCTACTGGCTGGAAAGAGAGAGTGAATTGAGATTCACTCCCCCACCAACCAGATGTACGACGGAGTGCTTGTGGAGCAACATACAATGAGAGGACAGACCTGATGGAGTTGTTGGTCATGTCTGGGTCCTTGGCAGAAATGATCTGTATAGTGGTCCCAATCTCCACATCCTCAGGCACTTCCACATAGTAGATGCTGGGCTCAAACACAGGAGGCTCATCCACGTCCTCCACGCTGATGTGGACAGTGGTGGTGTCACGGAAGGGACCCAGGTTCAGGAACCGCATTTCCAGGTGAGGGTTGGCACCCTCTACTTTCAAGGTGTAGCTCTTCTTGCTCTCAAAACTTAAAGGCTGAGGAGAAAAAATATATCTACCATCAGGAACACTGAGCCATATCATTATTACTTTTAATTTCAAGTGCAACAAATTATTCTGCAGATGCAGAAAAAGTATTGAAAACCAGTATTTTCTGTCTTTTGTTTGATAGCTGAGCTGAAAAGGCCAGGAGAAATACTTGCAGATCACTTCAAAATACATATTCTTTCATTCTTCTTGCTAAAATGAAAATATAAGCAGTCACCACACCGTTGCATTGTGATTCACACAACCTGTTTCATGCCACTTTGTGGAAAATACATGAAGAAACAGATAGTAATGGGAGTACCTGAAAATGAGGTAAGATAGTTGGTTCCTCAGAAATGTTCCCTGTGGCAGGAACAAGGATGCTGACATAGGAACCCTAAGAACCCTGTCTGCCAAGCTGATAAAGGGCTCCAGTGGGAGCACAGAACATGGTCAGCCTCTCTTGCAAGGTCTTGTTCCAGTTTTTATCCATAATCCATCCTTCCTAGAAGTGAGGTTTTTACACCTCCTCCTTTCAGTAAGTATCCTAAACACGGGTTCACCATCCAGGTATAATGAATACTAGGATTTGAATCTGCTCCCTACTTAGAGAACAGTTTCATTTCAAAGCAGTTTAATTATAAAGTATCCCTGATATCTTCCTGTGGGAACTCTTCCACTTCATATGAAATGTGAAATATTAAATACTGAAGTATTATTTGAATCAGGGAGTGAGAATGGTCTCCTTTTCCCTTTTCCCTCTTCCCTTTTCCCTTCTCCCTTTTCTTTCCTTCCTGAGACAATGGATCAAGGGGGCCAGCTTCCTCTGTTAGTAGTTACATGAATCTGATTTCCTATCTAGATTAAACTACTTACTTGGTATACATGGATATAGAAGTAACTGATGCTGACACTGAACGTCTCAATAAATAAATTTTTCATCTCCCTTCCATCTTCTTTTCACAAATCCCTGAAGCAAATAAGGTGTCTCCAAAACCTTCTTAGAACTGAATGAAAAATTCCATTATTTAATGTGCTACTTACCAGTCTTGGTAAGAGATAACTGTAAGGATTTGACAAACCAGAATAACAGTATGGAAGGATCAGTCCAAAATATAAAAATAAATGTCACCAGATGAAGTACAGCTCAGAGAGGATACAGTCACACTTCTCAAGTTGCAGTCAGAAGTTGCAGGCAATTGCACTGTGGTCAAATGGCCACAACCCTTTAGTTGAATAATCTGAGGAGGTCTGATGCTGAAAACCAGCACAGCTGAATTCCCTTAGCTTGCACAAATTCTGAGCAAGACAAACTTTGTACCAGGAAAGAAATAGATGATCCCAGCATCACCCAATGGGGTATACCCCTCTTTGCTATATGGATAGTTTTCAAAAAGAGTGGCTTTATTTGGACAAAAGGATTTGAGCCTTATATTTTATAACAGTATATTTAGACTTCAGTAAGATTTCTGCTGTTCCCATCCAACCCCTTTGCTTTTTCTATTCATCTCTTTCACCTGAAGACCAACCACCAGACTGACACATGGAGATGGGCAGGAAAATAAAAGAGAAGGAGGATGCCAAAGCAATTGGAAGTCAAAGGCGCAAAGATCATTACTGTGGCAGTAAGGTTCTCCTTTGCCAGTCATAACCCATTTCTTTCCTGCCATGTTCAATGGGGCAGCCGGCCAGTTCTGCAGCCATGAGGTGTGTGTTAGTTTAAGCAGCATCAGCAGAAAATTTCCATGCTCAGGCATGGCAGCAGTGTATACTATGGGCATCAAAACACCTTCTGAATTCAATCAAGTCTTCAGTACTTGTCTGCTGCCAAAACAGTTTCCTTCTTCAGAAGTGGAAACGGTCCAGTGACATATCAAAGCTCAGGCTTTCACAGTAAATTACCAGTACTGATGTCCTATATAGGAATGCTTGACTAAAGACTGGCGTTCTTGAAATTATAAAGCTGAAAATCACTCAGAATTTAGTACATGGGAGTGAGGAATGAAGATGGGAATGGGAACTGGTTTCTTGTGCTGGGGACATGATGGCCCAGTACTGCTGGAGATGCCATACAGCGAGTGAGGCAGTACAAACTGTGCAGTCTGTGGCTGCAGCTGTAAACAGGTGATCTGAAACTTGCTCCTGCTGCCTTTAGTTCCACCTGGTACATCAGCGACTATTGCAGGGATAGCACTTGTCAGCAAGGGTTTGGTGAGGTCTGAAAATGTAATATCCCTGGCTGCAGAGTCATTATTGTCTACCAGTTGCATATTTATGCGCTGTAAAAATAGCAGTATGATATTCACAGGACCAAGCAACACTTACTGTCCATCTGGCAAGGAATGTGCAATGGAAAGGTGCCTAAGCCTATACTAAGAAAGAGGCCATTATATTTAATTTTTTCCCACATGAAGAAAACTGCATGAGAAACACTGCATGTACACTAAAAAGCTAAGTTATAAAAAAAGCAGTTAAATCACAGACACACTTAACAGCTATAAAACCCAATTGCATTATTAAAACACACAATCACCTAGATCAAGTTAGAAAACTGAGAAAAATCAGATAAGTGTGCTGGACCATCACATTTTTGATGCTCCCATTTGCCTTCGTTGTCAAAGACAACTTTTCCTCCCATTTCTCTCCTGTGCTAATGCCTCAACATCACTGTCCCCTCATCAGATTTGTCTCCCATGGGTGCATTCAAACCTCTTCCCAATGCTGGTCCCATGGAGAGGGCAGGAAAGTTGCCTTCTCCTGTGAACTTAGCATGTTGTAAAACACTGCCAAGAGGAGAGGCAGCCCATGGAAAGTGCTCCTTGTCCTTGTCCTCCTTCTGCCAGTGCTGACACAGGCACTGAGAGGTAGCACCATGCAGGGGGGAATTTAGCAAGACCCACTGTGAGAAAGTGATTGATCAGGCAACATCAGGGGAGGAAGGCAGGACAGGACATGGATCCCTTGTGTGCTGTGCTGGCTGGGTAACCCACCACCCTGCCTTCCATGCGCAGTGCAAAAGGGAAGTCAGGGAGAAGAGGAGGGCAGGGTGAGCAACAGTCCCCCAGGCAGGGAGCTTGGAAGGAACGATAAATCTTCAGGAGGTGCTCAACATTTTGTGGGATTAGTAGGCTGTGATAAGTAGCCACAACACCACAATCAACAGTCTTGTCAGTAACGGTAAATTCTGGCTTTCTGATGCCCATGTTAGAAGTGCTAATTATTTTGCTTGGGAAATCTGTCAAAAAAAATTAAAGGGAAAGTTTTGCTTACTTTTAAATAAGATTTCATCCTTGGTTTAGAAATTCTCTCTCCCCCCGCCCCCCATTTTGATATCCTTTTGTATTGACACCAGTTGAATTTTTTTTATTTCTTCAGTGGATTCAAAGGACAACTTTATCAGTGTTTGGCTGTTGATAATCACATTACATAAAGCTAGAGACATACATAAAATATTACAAATGTTTATGTACAGTAGGTGGATTGTGCAATATGTACCTGATGCCAGCATGTATCAGGTATGATTGATACCATACATTTTATAACTCCTCCAGACATACATGAACATGTAGCAAAACTGTATTTGTAATAACAAAAGCTATTGTCAAGCTTATTGACACATTTACTCCAAAGAAACTATTTTGTTTCATTGACAAATGAGTGGAAAATTACATTAGAGTTTGCATTCAACTTCTATTTCATTCCAGAAGATATGCTTAACTTAAGGGGCTAATATGCACAAAAAAAGAGCCGGGGAAAGGTACCCATAAATACATGCTTAAATGCTTTGCTGTAGGGCATAGAGGATTGCAAGGTCAAAGCTCTCCCCTGTATTGTTCCATTTTAGTGCACAATTTAATGCCAGGCTATTTAAATGGAAACTCTGCTTCCTTATTAGTACACTAGATATGCTTAGGCAGAAATATGGTTACAATTTCATACCCTAGAAACAGAGTTGAACTTCTAACATTTATGTAAGATTGTAGAATAAATATCCCATAGCAGGGAGCCTAAGCAAAATACTCGATGCCTTCTTGCATAGCCTGCGGTACAGAGTACCAGCAGTTTCACAGTTGCCATTTTAGAGACAGCTTCCTCTAGCCTAATTAGCATTTATAGATCTTCAAACAGCAATTAAAAAAAACACAACCCTGCCTGGGTTTTATTGGTTTATAAATAATTCCAAGGCATGCTTTATTATTGTTTGTGGAACACCAGAGTGAAAAATATGTACAGTTCAAATGCAAATATTGATCTAATTTCTTGCATTGTAGGATAATTAAGCTACAGAGAATATTTAAATAGATAAATAGGGAATCAGAGCATTCCTTTGGTGGGAAAAGACATGTTTATGCTAATGCTGTTCCCACTTTATAAAAGTTGTTCCTAGGAATGCAGTCTGCTTTCACATTTTTGCAATAAATCTTAAAAAAATTGTGCTTTACAGCCGGAAAGGGGCTACTGTCACATAATGGGAACCAAGTTACTGCAGGCGTAAGGGAATATTCCACACATAAAATGTAACCAGGGCAGTTAGCCATATAAATTACTATAAAAAGGAAACTTTTTTACCTTTCTCACAGTGATGATGCCAACTTGGTAATTAGGATCAGTGTTAATATCAAAGACATCCAGTCCATCTCCATCCACAAGGCTGTATTTCATCTCTGCATTAATGCCTTCGTCCAGGTCTTTAGCAACCACACGGCCCACGGTGGAGCTGACGGGAGCAGACTCCAGCACACTCATCTGATAATGCTCTGGCACAAGCAGCACAGAGGGAGAGAGGAGAAAAAACAGGCTGTGAAGAAGAACCAAAAAAACTGCAAAGCAATGCAAAGAGTGTATCAGGGAGGCCACAACACTGCATGGCCTGCATAAAGTCTGTAGTACCTGTCGCAAAGCTGTGACAGCCATGTGATTTCCTTTAAAAAGTCACAGCCCAGCTTAATTGCCTGGGGAAGTTTTTTTTAGTTGTTTGTTATAGCAACAGGTTTGTTGAATGTTTTTTTTTTTTTAAAACAGCAATGCACCTGAAGATAGGAACTTCAACTAGAAAAACAGGGCAATTAACACCAGTCCTGTTGCAGGCATGATATAAAACAGAATATGGAACAGGTTTAATAGGACAGGCATCTTTTTATTAGATCAGTTTGTACAGCAGGAATAAACATGAGTTTTGAGCACCACAAATCCTTTCTCAAGTCCCTACAAACTTCTTTTCAACCCTGAAGAAAGCTCAGGAGCTTGCCTGTTTTGTTCAAATTTACCAGTTTCTCTATTAAAATATATTGCCTTTCCCCACAAATACTGTCTTGAGCACATTGGTTGCATTTTTAATTTGCTTGGGAGAAAGAGTGGGGAAGGAACAACCTGCTATTTTAAAAGTGTATTTTGAAAATATATATGTACCTAAAATACTTCTTTGGCATCATGCTTTATTTTCAAACCTTCCTTGCTTCACCCCCTCTGTTGACTGCACCAACTATTGAGCTTTACAAGGCAGAATAGCACCAAGGATGAGGTTTGATGAATTGTAATTTTTCTTAATCAAGAGTTTGATATCAGTTAAAATTCATGCCACTTTCAAAACACAGTTGGCAATGGCACGCTCAAGAACTTACTCTAACAGAAGAAGAAAAGTGGAATTTGAGATTTCTTGCTGAACTTAGTGGAACACTGATTTAGCAGAAACATGCAGAAACAGATGGAGAAGAATACCAACAAAAAGAACTGGGAGTTTGCATTACTCAGCTAAATGAGAAAAATGTCAAAACCAAAATGGCCAGAGATTGATTTACACCACTAAAAGAGTCCGTTTTCTTTAAAAATCCAAAATTACATCCCTTGAA
Organism: Tichodroma muraria; assembly: GCA_013390105.1. NCBI lineage: Eukaryota > Metazoa > Chordata > Aves > Passeriformes > Sittidae > Tichodroma > Tichodroma muraria. Next base: position 20,742 of record WAAG01053661.1, on the reverse strand, counting down.
AGATTTAGTCCGATCAAAACTGAAAATCTTCTTTTGAATTTTTAATGGCAATATAGAATTATGTAAATAAATATGATGAAAAAATCTTATAAACAAAGAGAAAAATATTGCGAATCTCTTGAAGTTCACTTTTGTAAATACAAAGTAGTGTTTCTGATGAGAGTGGAGTTGCCTATCGTTGCATCCATTAAGTATGGCTGTTGCATATCTTAGGGTTTGACTGTATATTGCCAAGGTTTAGATGAACCTTTCCTGGAGAACAGCCTGTATGACAACTCACTCCACACTGGCAGCACAGTTCCCAGACGCTCCCCTGCTGTGGCCTGGCTGAAGGGTTGAATGAATTATCTTTCAACTTCCAGCACCACCACATGTCCCTGATTTGAGAGACATCCTCTGGAGATAGGATGAAAAGACAATCAGAGACAATCAGACAATTAGTGCCAAAGGCAATGACCATGAGCAGCCTAAACAAAAAAGTTCTCCTTCTTGCCTTTTTCTGTAAATTAACTTCCCATCCTTTAAAAAAAGTGTTGTTTTTCATAATTTTGGAGGTCAGAAACTTTTTCTGAAACGTGAGGTGTGGAATAATTCCTTTTGACATTTTTCTGAGGGAGAGTTCTGCATCAAACCTGAAATTCTGCCCATCTCTAGCTGTCACTATCCTGAATTTGAAAATGGCTGTCATGAGAGCAAACAGCAGACATAAAACTCAGCTACCCCTTTTTGCCTGTTGTGGCACCACGGGTACTCACTCTGTGGAAATCGGGGTGGATTGTCATTGACATCAGAGAGAGTGATGTTGACTGTGGTTGTTCCAGCTAATCCTCCCAGCTGTCCACCCATATCCTTGGCCTGGATAATCACTTCGTAATATTCTTTTGCTTCGCGGTCCATGTTCATTAGAGCTGTTCTAATTAAGCCTGAGATTGAGGGTGGAAATGCGTTTGGGGAACAAAAGAAAACGGCAGTTAGAGAACACACAAAGAGGGTGGAGGGCTCTTGCTCCTGCGTCCTATTCCTTGTGTCAAGAATGGGACCAGGCTCTGCACTGAGCCCCATTTCCTGGCAGAGTAAAACTCACCCAAGTGGAATCTAGGTTAACAGAAGGTGTGAATTTTAAAGAAGACAGTTAAAATGCATAAGTTCTGGGACAGGCTGCCTGCTCAAAATTAAAACGCTGCCTTCCAAGGAAAAGCTTTTTGGGAACAGTGTGCTACGTCGAATTAAGGCCCTGCTGAGGATGACCATCTCTGCACAAAAGCTGGAAGTGACGTGCTTTGCTAAAAGATCCATCAAGACAAGTTTTCCAGAGCGTTCCTGAGCACGCAGTCCTAGAGACGACCTGGCATGAGCCCGCGGGCTTTGCTCGTGTCCTTCGGGACTCGGGCTGGGCCTGCGAGGGCAGAATGTGGGGAGACGCCGCTGCGCCCGCTCCGGAGGGGCCACCCTGCTCCCCAGAGCGCAGGGCGTCCCTTGTCCCTTCCCTTCGGGGTAACACTACTGCGACAGGACATGAGGTGGCAGCAGCACTTCTCTTATGGAGGCTGCGAGCGCCGGCCCGGGCAGCGCCGGCGGTGCCGCGGGGCTGCCCGGCGCTCCCGCTGTCCCCCGCACAGCTCCGCGTCTCCCGGCTGGCTGTCCGTCCTCCAGCCCTCACGCCTCCAGCACCTCCAGCGCACTCCATCGAGCAGCCGGCAGTGCAGCCCGGGGATGCCATGGGATAATCCCTTGCTAGCGACACGTTTGGGATGGCCTTTGGTGTGGGGGTATGTCAGCCCCAGGCACCATCCCAGTTGCACGGCTCGCAGCACTTGCACATCAGGACACTACTAACTTGATTGATCTGCATTTAGTCTTTATTTTTAGAAGGAAGACAATGTATGCGTTTAATAAAAAAGCACTAAAAGGATAATGTGTTAGCAATTATCGCTCTGTGTGAAAGGAAGAAATAGTGACCGGTACTGAACAGCTCGCACTGCGCTACTCTAATCTTCCTGCGTGGAGTCCTTCAGAGTCCCATCCTGCAAAGCTGAGTGCCTCCTGTGAAGTGCTGTAGTTCCTCAGCTCCCATGGATATATAAATAAGATATGAAAATACTTAGCATTTTGGGAACTATTTTCTCCATATATGAACGCTTCGTAGGGAATTTCTACTCTTGGCTTGACCTAAAAAAATACATCAGTGCCTAAACCCCAGGCTCTGCTATGCCTGTCTTTGGGGCCTCCAGTCTCTGAAGGAGGGCTAGTCCAGGACACCAAGACTCAGAGCCAGATCAGGTACCCAGAGGCACAGCAATACAGAGCAGGGGGCATCTGATGCTGCTGCGCACAGTCAGTCGGCACAGAAATGCTAAGGATGGTGGTGAACACAAAACCCATCCTTAGGGCTATAGGAAAGGCTACGGGAAAGCTTAAAATGCAGTTAAAATGCATTAGCTCTGGGACAGGCTGCCTGTTCAAAATTAAAATGTTGCCTTCCAAGGAAAAGCTTTTTGGAAACAGCGTACTACGTCGAATTAAGGCCCTGCTCAGGATGACTATCTCTGCACTATCTGTCAGTCTTCCAAAGAAATGTACTGGAACCATTTCTTTCACTAAAATGAGTGAGGTTTGTGCTCTTAAGAAAACAGTAAAGAGCAGAGGTGATGTCCTTTCTTTTCTGTAACAGCCAGATGGTTTCTTAGGAAGTGGGAGAGTTCTTTTATCTTCTAGGGGAATATGATTGTGGTCAGGCTGTAAAAGTATTCTGGAAAAAGGGAGGAGGAGGCTCTCAACTTCCCTTTGAAGCTGTGCTTTCACATAGACACTTATTCAGCACCTGTGAGGACAGTGACAGAATAGGAATGGAAGCACACCTCTTCTTCACACCTCTATGAACAAGAGGCTGTTTTGGAAGGTAAATGGTAAGGACTCCAAATGCTGCTAGAGGAGGGCTGTACTGAAATGAGTTGTCCACTATTGAGTGCTTTAATCACTATCTATCAATACAAAGGAGCTGTTGGTCACTTATGCTCCAGCTCTGTTTTAGAAGAATGTCAGAGCTGCAATTACATTTTGTGAGCTACCAAATCCCACAAGTGAGTTTACACAGGAGATTACAGGATTACGGTCCTGCACTTGTGATATGGAAATGGCTTCTGGCTCACAACAGTGCTCACCCTAAAGGGGAGTCCAGTTGTTGACTGAGGCAGCTAAAGGCTGAGGCATCTCTGAACCTGTCCAGAGATCCAGGTCTAAGAGGCTGGGAAGTTAATAAGAGGAGAAAATGACCTTTTCTGGGTTAAATACCGATAAAGTACATGATTTTGGACTTAAAGGCCTATCTTCTGTATAAGATGCATTCTAGTGGTTAAATCTGTTCTGGATCTGACCTTGAATATTCATCTTTTGCTTTCTTAGAAATAATTTGGTACTCAGCAAATCTATGATTATGCCCTTATTTGTCTGTGGTTGATACCTGATTACAAAAGGAGCATTAGTAGTTTATTTATATTGTAAATATAAACAAAACTGAGAAAATAACATGCCACATACAAATTTGTCTTTGGCTAGAGCACCTACCCTGTAAACTGCTAACTTCAGAAGTTTATTCAGTGTTTTTCTTATGTTGTTCCCTAGGGCTCTGCAGTGACTATCGTCTCACGAGTTTCTGACCTTAGCACCACAGATGCCCTTTAGAAACTGTCAAAATTTGTCAGATTCCACTTTTGAATATAAACCTTGGATGTATAGAGAAAAGAGAGAGAGAAAGCAAGCGAAACAGAGAGGGTGTCCTATAGATAAATGTAAGGTTATTACCAAGAGCACCCTTAGGTAAAACTACTCCAGATAACTGCATCCTTTAGCTTGCACTTTCCAGTCCTAGCTGGTTCATAGATTTTTTTTCCCCTAAGCCTTGTTATCAACTAGATCTGTTGAAGACATTTTTCAATGATAGAAGCCAACAAGAGTATTTACAGCACCAAACTCGCCCAGATCCTGAGTTGCATAGTATGGTCATTCAGAGGAATATATCACTGGAAAAAGCATGTTCTTCTTCTGGAACTCACTGCCACAGCATTACTTTACCCCTTGCACAGTGCTGCTCTGTCTTGGCTCCAAGCCACAAAAACACATTTCTCTGACCACAGCTATGATGCACTGCCCTCTCCTTCTGCTTACAACTTTTTCTTTCGGTTTTCACACTGACTCATTCCCTGATGAAATAACATACCTGTCCGAGAGTCCACAGAGAAATATGGTTGTCCTTGGAGAATACTGTATACGACTCTTGCGCTATTCCCATAGGTTGGGTCATCAGCATCTGTCGCTGTCACCTGGATAACAGAGGTGCCTGACAAAAAAACCATCAAGGTGAGACCTTGTGGGATAAAGAGCTGCCAGGAAAAGTACACTGTTCAAAGTAAATTGAAATGCCTAACAAGAGCTTTCCCATGCCAAACTTTTTCACTTGATGCTTATAGTGCTTGTACTTACTGTTCATACTTGTAGCTCATTAGCACTAAAGGAATTAATAGGTATTAATTCATCATGCTTCTATAAGATATAAAAGAGCAAGTACTCTATGGACCACAGTTACAGAATTGCTGAACTAACAGTACTTTGTTATGGTTGATAGAGAGATGGTAATTATATACTACTTGCTTCTTTTCCCCTTGTCTTGATCTTAAATGTTATTAGGAGGCAGGTCAAGGAAGTTCCTTAGCTCTTCTGACATAAATCATGAACTGTTGTAGCAGGCCCATAGATGCTGAAAGTTGACTGAGGGATGGAAATAGTAGACAGTGAGCACGAAGGGCTGTATCTCTCTGTGATAATCTCTCTGTGGGACTGCAGTTTACACTGCATGGCCTAGAGATTATACACTGCTGAAGTGCCTTTGCAACCCACACAGAGGCATATATATTTCTTTGTTCAATTGGTTTTCAAGGTCTGCTTCCTCTGAAGCTAGTAATGGCTTGCAGGTGATGTAATTTATCAAGAACAAGGAGAAGGTGAGGCACAACTGAAATATGTGTGAGTTTTGACTCCTTAAAATGTCAGACAATGCCTTCATGAATGTATCTAGCCTTCTACATAATGTTTTGTGTTACAAACAAATCTGATGTTACTAGATAAGCACTTGAAGATAAATCTGAATTCAAGCTAGCCATTACCACATTACAAAACATTATTTCTGACTGGAACTTCTGTATTTGATGCTTCTCTAGCTTTATGTTACATAATATTGAGGAATGAGAAGTCGAAACATATCTGTAACTTCAGGACATGAAAATTATATGGTATTATTATCTCTGCAGCGATGTCACAGAGCCAGAAAGCAATAAGCAAATAAAGACAACTCAAAAAGAAAGGAAAAAAAGTCCTGAAAAACAATATTTTATGTGATTATTTTTTCTTATATGGAAATTATTTCTTCTGACTTGTGTCAGGCTAGGAGGATAGGAAGGCTGCTGTTTGTCTTCTGCATTACAATAACAGGAGTGTCTTCAACATGATCCCATTCTGTAAAAGTGGAGGGCAAATTGTAGCAGAATGTTATGATTCACTGAACTTTGTTAGTGCAGGCTTACATGAATTAGAGAGAGCTAGTGATTGTTTTCATGTCTCCATTATGTTTTCATGTCTCTCAGTATGAACTTGATTAGATCGCTAAGACTTGTTATTTTTGGGATAGTAATGGATATTATTATTTCTACCATCTGATGTCGGATGAGAAGGGGCACCATGTTACTACAAATTGTCTAAACATGGCATGTTTGAATCACACCTTTTTTCAGCTCTCAGGCTTCCCTTGGCATGTTTTCTTTTAGAGGAGCTGATGCTGATGTAAATAAAGCCTGTTGTCTCTTTTCTACGGCAAGAAGGCACCCCAGGATAAGCTCCCCTGTCCTGCAGCTCCTGCGCAAGGGGCAGAAGCTGAGATCAAGGAGTCAGGGAATTTGTGTTTTGGTGACCATCTCCAATCTGCCTATAAGGGAAACAGACTCCACAAAATCTGTCTTACCCACAGGTGACATTTCTGGAACAGAGGCTACATAAGGTCCATCCAGGAACTTGGGTTCATTGTCGTTGATGTCTTGGATTTTGATGATAAACTCTGACTCTGGTTCCATCGGCCGGCCCGTTCGCCTGTCCAGAGCCTGAGCTCTCAGGGTGTACTGTGACCTTTCTTCCCGGTCCAGCCGCTGAATGGCATGAATGTCCCCTGTCGTGTCATCAATTGTGAACACGATGCCAGCTCCCTCTCCTGAGAGGATGTATTTGATAGAACCATCTCCCCTGTCCATGTCAGAGTGGAGCTGTGGAAAGGAGCAGGATTAAATCAGACCATGAGCTGGGTTAGCAGCTGCTGAGAAACACGAAGCACGTGATCATCCCGAGCATTCTGGTCTCACTGTTGGGACTCACAAGCTGGTTTTAATGAACTTGCTTTGATGAAAGAGGCAAATAGTAAAGTCTGTATTGCCTAGTTGCAATTAAAAACCCTTTCCTGTCTTCCCGTTTCTGCACCCACAGCTGTGCCAAAAGAAAAGGCAGAGTCACCCAAAGAGGAACAGGCTCTGTGCCTTTTTGGAATCTCACTCAACACAATAATTAACTTTTGCCTTGTTGCAATGGCCACTGAGAAGATTTGGGATAAAGTGAGGTCAGCAAAGCTGAAGACTGTGCTTGCTCACATAACAAGAGGAGTCAAATACTACAGTAGCATAATGTTGGGGCAAATAAGGCAAATCTGTTTGGGATCAAGGGGAAAGCAGAATGGGAGAGCTACCCAGTAAGTGTTATGATTCAGAAATATTTTAATTTTTTTCCATTAAATTTTAGTAATAAAATTAGTCTGGATCCTTACATCTTCAGGAAGGAATATTGTTAAACAGCAGGTAAGGTAAGCAGCAAGATACAGTTGCTTATGCCCATGGCAGGCTATAGAGATGATAACCATCCCAGATTTTCTAGGAAATTAGCAAACAGATTTATTGCATGACTGCTAATTAATTCTGAGCAGCCACAGATAGCTGTGAATACAACAGAACAGAGCAAGAGTAAATGCAGTACTAGTATAATCTAAAATAGGGAAACAAATCATTCTGGGGACTACATTCTGTTAAACACTCGGTTCCCATGAAATACTGGAATGACTATCAAAGAAATCAAATTGCTTAATTTCACTCACACTATGAAAATCCACAGTGGTATACTCATACTTTCATGCTTTTGAGGAACAGAGCATAAAGACCATTGCCCAGTGGCAGTAATCATTCAGTACCAAAAGACAGGAAGGCAATAGACTTGAGGTGCAATAATCAAAATGGTTCAGATGTGAATACTGTTTTCCACTGTGACTGTCATTGTGGGAGATGGACAAAGGATAAATAATAATTTAAAAAAAGCAGTGACAGTGGGCTGGGTTCAATTAAGCACTTTTAAAAATGCATATATGAGCAAAACATCGCAGAAATATGGTCAAAATTAGGTGTGTGTTTAATGCTTTGATGAGCTTAAAGGACATATGGGAGTAATCTTGGTGAATGGGGCCAAACAGGTAAATATTTGTACTGGAAAGAAAAATCTTTGAATAACAAACTGAATATATTAACACAGGATTTGAAGAAAGGATCTGAACTGAAATGGGTAATTTGTGTCAAAAAGCAAAGTCAAACTTTGTAAAATTGATTACAGACTATTCTCTCAAGAAAGAAAGAAGAAATCTCATCTCTGAGCTGTTTAGAAACATAAAGAACACATACAATAAATTATTACATAGGAAAAAGCTTAATAAGAATGTGGACAAAATGACTTATGTGACCTAAGCATTTTTAGTGCCGGTGAAGCAGCTTCTCAGCTGTTTTAGGGCACACAATGCTTTTGGCTGGGGAGCAGAAAGACCTTTTCCCCAGCAAAGGGTCTGGTCGGGAGACGCTCATTCTCTGAAGGGTGTCTCCCTTACTTGCCTCTCAGGTAGGTCATGTGACCTATGCAAAACTTGGACCCACTCCCTGATTTTAGGGCAAGAGTGGTTTCAGCTGAGGTGGGATCCTGTGGTTTTCCATGGCATATCCCAGCCTGCAGACAGATCTGTATGGAGGTGGCCCACGGACTCCAAGCGGCTGCTGGGACAGCGAGAGTTAAGGGCAGCAGCACTGCAATGTGGCTGCAAGAGCTGAAGGTGCAGCTTGTGACAATGGCTGTGTCAGGCCACTGGTATTTCGCTTCCTCCTCCTCTGCCTCCATCCCAGCAGTGGCTACTGCATCTGAGAAACCATCGATATTTTGGAGAAAAGCTGGCAGCTCTCAGGTGATGTGTTAACTGAATGGTGGAAGAACAAGCCCAGAAAAATTTGGCAATGGTAAACAGTTAAATTTAGATGGCTGCCATGTGTATTAATTCACACGTAGGCACCAGGACTGCAAACTGGCGTATCTTCAGGAAACACCATCTTGTGATTAATTCAGAAAAAGACAGTGGTTGTCATTACTTACCCTAAACACTCATAATTCAGAGATTATCACTGCAGGAGCTAGTAAACAGGATACTTCCAGAAGGAGGACACTATTATAGCTTTTCAAATTGATTCAGAACCACTAAGCTACATCTTGGGCATTTGTTTTAGTGCATTAGTGCACCAGTGAGAGAATGCAGCTGCTGAGACAGATACAGATGTTAGACCTGATTGGGGAATTAGAGCTGGGCCTGATGGAAGAAAATGTGTTTTGGAACACCAACAAGTCCTCATTAAATAAGGAAAAGAAAAAAAAAAAGAGAAAGGGGAAGTCAAAGTCAAACTCAAAGTCAAAAGGCAAAAATGAAACAGAAAAGAAAGAGAAAAATGAAAAAGAAATGAAAAACAAGGAAAAAAAGAAAATAGAAAAAGGGAAAAGGAACAGGAAAAGAAAATGAAGAAGGAGAAAAAGAAGAAGGCAAAGAGAAAGAGAAAAAAGAAGCATTTTTTGAAATAGCAGCAGGCGTTCAGGAATTTTCAGAATACTTAGAAGCAAACAATGAATCAAACTCATGGGTTAAATCACACCTTCTGTCCAAAGCCCTATTTGGAATAAATGCAGCTGTGAAGGGAACAAACAAGGCATGAACATGGCATGCTATTAAGAATTTGGGAGTACAAGAGGATCTCTGTCTAACTGTGATTTGTTAGAAACATTAGGTCTCAACCAAGGCTAGGCAGTAAGAAATGCTAGCAGCACTTTTGCAGCTTCTTGTATAACCTGCTCTTTCTAGACAAAACAAAAAAGAGTATAAAAGACATACCACTGCCAGACTTCAATAAATCTGAAAGAATCTGGTGTCTGAAGGGACTGAAGCTCACACTAAACCTAATATCAGGATGCTGTAGTTTGGACTGTAAAAGTCACTGTGTCGGAAAGGTGATCTAGTCTTAAGCTGGCTCTGTTTTATGGGTGGTGCAAAAAATTGTGCTGCCATGTGGTTGATACAGTGTAGGAGGAATTAATTTGTACTTTCTCCTCCATATTAAGGAATGGGTTATGGGAGGAATAAAGCTGATAACTCCTGAGAAATTTTTAACTGTGTCAACCTGCGTTGCTTCTTTTGATGAGAATAGTACAAAAAAACAAGGATGTTACATCTGCATTGCATGACACATTTCCTGGCAAAGAGCATGTGGAAGAGAGTAGTGCTGCAGTGAGCAGCTCGGGGGAGAACCCACACAGCTTTGCTAACCAGTCTGTGACTCCATCCTTGATGTGCTTCTCCCTGCTCTGCTTCCAGGGAGGTAGCATCTGCAGGGGATTTTTGTAAGGATGCATGAGTGAGTATGGTTGATGTACATTGATAGTCCATGGAGAGCTTGCATTTTATTCATTTATTCAGCTTCTGTGATTCAAATGCTTCTTTGAAACAGGGTTAGGGAGTCTCCAACACAGCAAAATGGTGAAGTGTGTCCCCGGTTCAATTACTGACAGTACACTACACTACAGTGTAGGCTGCTCATTGAATGTGGAAAATACCTGCTGTAGCAAATGAAGGGGCTTTGGTTTCCCTGGTTGATCCTATTAGCCAATAATGGCCACCTCTAGGAAAACTGAAGCCTTGTATTTATCTGTGACAGGACCAGGAACCCTCTGAAGCTGAAGTACTTTAAATCACTATCATGAGCACTGGAGAAAAGCAAAAATTGTACTGACTTCACATCAGGAAGTTTCTTTCATTCCCTGTCCAGAACATATTTTGCACCTTGCCTTAACAGTTGTCTAGGAAACTTCACAGAATCATAGCGGCCTTGGAAATCATATTAGGCAAGCCTGGACCTACGGTTCAAGTCAGGGTGCTTTTTTGGTTGCTCCAGTCATACAGAACCAGCCAGAAACAGCTGCACAACCGGCTCTGTGCTGTGCATTCTTTCTCCTTCTGACAGGTGCTTGGAGAGAGCAGATGGATAAAAGCAAGGCCTGGCTGTGAGGATGTTTCTGGATGTTGTGGGTGGTATCAATTAGAAGAGGCCCTGCCCGGCCTGGCAGGGGACCCGGAGCTGTTTTGTAGGGCTGGTGTGAGCAGCCAGCAGCAGACTGAAAGCCCCGTTGTACCTCCGCCCCACTCCGTGCAAGCCTTTGCAGAGCTATTTTTGAGTCAGCCTGGGGTGACTTGGGCTGAAAAATTTCTGGCCTGCCAGAACAATTAATTCACCCCACAGTCTATTCCCTGCTGACCCCTTTCCTAAGGATCCCTAAGACCCAGGCAGCACAAATGCAGGCGGGCGATGAACGGTGGGAGGCTGCTGCCTCTCGGGAGCGCCTGCGCCTCTGGCCGGGTGAGGCGGGGGCAAGCCTTCGCCTGAGGGAGCCCCACAGGCCTCAGCCCCCGCCCGGCTGGCGGCTCCGCACCCGGGCCGGCGGTGGAACGCGTGAGCCCCGGAGGAGGCCCCGTCCGGCAGCAGAGGTCCCTGGTGCCGGCGCTACGCGGAGCACGGCCGAGTTAGAGGCCTTCCGAAGGATCCGGCCGTGTCAGCTCAGCAGTGCGCGCGACTAATTGGTCCTGTTAACCGTGGGAGCTAATTAGCCGCTGTGCACCCCGGTGCGGGCACAGCCAGCGCCCAGGCAGCCTTGGAGAAGCTCCCTGACGGCAGCTTGGGCTTTGGAGCGGCGCGCACAGGCCCTGAGGAGCCGTCTTGGTGCCCTTCCCTCGGGCAAAGCTGAGCGGTGGCGAGCTCGGGAGTGCTGCTGACTGTGCCGAATGCGAGTGCTCCTAATGACAACATCAGGTCTAAAAGAGGAGCTGGTTTCTCCCCATACTTGTTTTACCTAAGATTCGGCTCACAAGTGGAAGCTTAAAGTAATTTCAGAGGTAGCTGAGAATGTGAAATAACAAGGCTGGCCCTTATTCCGAAGCTGGGAATTGCTTGAAAACAAATATTAATTTCTTTAATCAATAGAGATATCAAAAGCTGAAAAGCTAGGTGCACAGATGAATGAAGACTAATGAGATCTCATCTGGAGGCAATCACTAGTAATGCCATTGCTGTGGGAGGAAGGAGAGCACGTCTTGCTGTCAGTCATGGCGGGATAAATCAGGAGGAGGTCTTCTGAAGCCCGTGGATTCATTTTGATTTATACTGGTGTGACTGAGAGCACAGTTTAGCTCTTTGGGGCTGTAGAATGATAAATATGAGTCCAAACAGACCTCTGGATATGTAATATTTTTATTTTTTTCCTGCAGATGGATAGCTTGGAAGGAAAAACGGAACCTACATCATATAAAAAATAAGCAATGAAATGTGAAGGAATTATTTTGTGACATCCTTTCTAAGTTCTTTTTCATATATACCTATGCGTGTTCTCCAATTGTCATAGCTGTATCTGATATTCTAGGCATGTAAAATCTTGATTGTATTGTTCAAACACTTAAGTGCATCAGCTCTCTCCACGTTTTTGTCCAGATTTGTCACCTTAGTGTAAAATAGAAGTAAAATTGATGCTGACCATAAAACTTTAAATAACAGGGTCAATACAGGGTGAGCGATTCTTTAAAAACAAAAAAGGAGGACGGCTATAGTGAGACAGATTGTGACAGCAGACGTCACTGGTCTAATTTCTATCAGCTTCTTCCTCAAGGAGTCACAGAGAAGTAAATGCAAAATATTACCAAGTTTAGGTATAGGATGAGCTCAGGAATACATTTTATACATATCTGTACTGATAGGTATATTCTTGGGGTATAAGAGATCCAAAAATAGGACCCTTCATAGTTGGATTTAATGAGGTGTCCATCTACCCTTCTAGATCTGGAGCAACTTCTCTGTAGTCCACAAAATTAACCTTCAGTCAAGATCTGGTAAGCCAGATACTCTGACCCTGAAGATTTGCAGAAAACAAAAACTGAAATGTCAGTTTTCAAGGGAAACTGGCTATTTAATTTGATTTTGAATTGCAGCTTCTAGCTGACTTAATCATGGACAGAAGCATGATCACAAACTCTTCCTTTCTTTCCTAATCCTTATATGTCAATATAACCTTGCTTTGCTTTGACATTGTAGGAGTCCCTGGAAAGATCGCTGCAGATTTTCTAACTCTACCTCAAATTGCAGATGATGATTGATGCAGCAGATCTCTTTGAAATAGCCAAATATATTGACAGCCCCTTGAAACAGAAATTGTTCCCAAACAAAGGTGATATGGGGCAAAAGCTCTTGGGAACAGAAGTGAAATTAATGCAGATGAAGTCACTGCCAGAAGGAAGGCAAAGGCACTTGAGGAAACATCCCGTGTTTCACCGCAAACTGCAGATACACAGATGGATACACTCTTACAGACATCCTCCTGCTGTGGGTCTTACCTTCCCAACGTAGAGGGGGTCAGTTCCTGTGTATTCCTCCAGAACAAAAAACTGGTTCCACACCCAGCTCCTCTTCATACGCTGATGCAGCTTATCTGACACGTTGTCTTCTTGCCCTTCAGTGAGGGGCCTGGCACTTCCAGACAGCACAGTTGTAGTAAGGTCCATCAGTCCCCAAAAATACAAGGAGACACCAAGTCCAAACAAGTTCTTTGCATTGCTCATTCTACCTGAAGTCCACATCCGTGTACTAGGACAGACTTAAATGTCCAAACACGGTAACTTGGGTCCCTTGAGAAAAGAGTAGGTCCTTTGTGTAATCCTTAGAAATGTCCAGGAGAGGTCCTGGTTCTCTGAAATGCAATATCCTGTAAAATTAAAGGAAATTCATAAGAGGATGCCTTTTTCCTCAAGGCAAATGAGTTTTCTGAATAGGCAAATATGCTATAAAGTCTTTTATATAAAATAAGATTTTTTTTTTGTAAAAAATCTTTCATATAAAAATGTAAGATCAGGATGCACACCTTTTGAAAACAGAAATACCATTACCATATAAGCTGCAGATCTGGAGCCTTAGGTACAAGTAACATCAGGGTTTAGTCAATAAGTACAAGTTCTCTACTTTGCTAATTCAGCTGTAGGGTTGCTTTATGATATTGATTGGCATGTAGTTAAGTGCACACTCTTTAGAAATATTTATGACCAGAAGTCCTTAGAGAATATTTAAAAACAGTTCACACTGGAAAATTGTGATAGCTGGAGAACAATGTTTGGCAACCATCTTTCTGTTTGGAAACTATGCAATTGTCATTACACACACGTCCATGCACACATGTCTACAATAAATACAGATATTATTGCTATATTGCAAACCTTGAGTATAATTTCTGGAAGCTCCAAGTTATTTCTGGTTTTAATTATTCTTTCAGCCTCTCTGTTGCTTGAATTCAGGTTTCACACTCTGCTGCCTCCTCTCTGAGGAGCTGATTGCTGCTACAAATGCAAGATTTCTAGAATTTGAATGGTCAGTTAATAATTTTATAACCCACAAAATGTTTCACAGTGCTGATGGCCACATACTGTATGTCCAAGCAAGTCATGCTAACACATTTTTTTCTTTCACAGTCCTTAAAGACCTGTTTAGGCAAAGGAATTCTGACTTCTATCAGAGGACACTTTCTCATCAGTCTATTATTGTTGTTAAGTCAGTTTAGTTGGTGACCTCACTCCAGGCTATGGATTATAGCAAACGTTTCCCTCATCATTTTGCTGAACTTAGTGATCTAGTGCTGCATGCAAGTTACTCTGTCAAAACACTCCATACATCCTCTGTTGGTCCAGTATTTTTGCTGTTCCCTTAAAGAACACTTTTTTTCACGACAAACAGACTAATTAGGAAAGGCACGTGGAGCTCTGAGTCTTAAGCCAGTATTTCACACTTCCTTTTACTGCTGTTCTCCACTTAGGTGTTTAGGCTTAATTAACTGTTTTATCCTGTAGAAATAAATGTAGCAGGAGTTGTCTGTCAAATATTTCCAACTGAAATCCTTGAAAGATTTCAAAATAATAAAAAGTATTTTAGACAGTTGCACGCCTTTAAAGACTGAGACAATGTACTGTTTTTAACAGACAAGAAGAGTGTGGTTGTGAATTCCCCAGCATCAAGGCTGGTACAAATGGAGAACTGGGTACATTTAGAAATCTACTGAAACACAAATTCAGAAAATAATCTGAAAGCTGGCTGAAATCTGAAAATGGCAGTGTAAGTCTGGAAGTGATGTACACAGGCAGAGTAGAGACAAAATGACCATCTAAGACTAATTTCTGCACAAAATTATGTTTCCAGGTATAAAGGCCAGAAGAAGCGTGACCACACAGTGCTGCTAGCCTATACAGTTGTGAAGTGTAGCAAACTAATGGGTCCTTTACCTTGAAAAAGTTTACAGCCTAAGCCTGAATAGATACAACAAAGAAAGTCAAAACTACAAGCACAGAACATGGCAAAATTCTTAGCAGAGCAATGTCCAGAACTGCTGGTTGTTTGGGCACTGACTGCATAATATGTTAGGATTTGTTGTCTGCAAAGCTAAAGAATGGGGATTTACCTAAGCAGTACAAGCCCAGAAGGACCACAGTAATCTCTGTGTGTCTGTCACTTCATGAAGAAGTTGGCAGCTGTTTGTGAGAGGCAGGGATGCAGCTCACAGTCCCTGCTGGATGCCCACAGCCAAAGGAGTCCAAGAACTCCGTGTGCAGGGCTGTCTCTCTCTGTCCTGTGATGCCTTTGCTCCAAACTTCCAATACACCTCTACACTGGGGAAAGGAGGCTGAAGCCCTCTGCACGTAAGTATGCCCACCATGCTCTTGGCATGTTCTAAACACTACGTTATTTTCAGCAAAGTCAGGGGTACATTATTTACAACCCATGTTTTGCTGGTGAGAAAATGTGGGGAAGAGCTTCCCACCACCCCCCAATATAATTTGAGGGAATACACCACTGCTTCTGCCCTGCAACAAAACTGGGGGCAAGCTATGATCCAGCAGCTAAGATCCTTCCTGGAATTTTTGCTTTAAGAAATTCCATCTACTGCACAGATCAGTTACATTTTTGTTTACGTGGCAAAGAGGTGATACAACATGATGGACCATTTCCTGTGGCAATCAGAATTGTGTTTGTAGGTGAATTCTCAAATGACAAATTCAACATTAATGGTGCCAGATGTCTCCTGCAATTAAGTTCAGCCATCAAGGATCAACAGTGCTTAGGCAAGGTATCAAGACATTGTTAAATGAACTTGCAGAGTTACCAGTATACCTGTAATGAGGCAATAGCAAAAGAAATCTGATCATCAGGATGCTTTTCATCCACATGTGCATTAAATCAGCAAGAAGCAAGGTAAGTAAAAGCAGTGGAAAAAAGGTCAAGAGGAGTGATATAAATACTTCAGGCTGTCTGTGAGAACAGTTTTTGTCATATGAATGTGCATGTCCATGAGGAGCCTTTCTTGAAAACAGTGTGCAACTCAGTGGTCCCTGGAAGCAATATCCCTTAGAACATTTCTTATTCCCAATGCAATCCTATTCTGGGGTATGGCAACTGTCAGGAAACTTGCCATTAAGTAAAGTCTTGTAAAAGGATGTTCTTTCCTTGAGTACTAGTAATTTTCCCATTTAATGCCAGCCCATGGTGACATGGTCATACATTTTTGTAGAAATGGAAGTATTGAAGTGGAACAGACTGTTTTTTTTCTTTGTTAATAGCAGAGTTTCTGGTTTCTCATGCCTTTCCAAAACTATGACCAAGCAGGCTCAAAGTCATTGCATTTTGCTCCTTGCCTAAGAGCAAATTGATACCATTAATAACAATGTTTAGTCCACAATGGTACCTCTCTGAGACTGAAGGAGAATGACTTTTTGTTCTGTCTCAGGTCCTCAGCTGGTGTTAAAGGGATGAAAAAGACCTCTGTTAACTCCTGGGCTGAGGTGGTGCTGATCTCTCTGGGTCTCTTTTTCTGCAGTGTCACGTTGCAACCCCAGGTGTGTGCTCGGCTTGCGCATCTGCAAGGCCTGCGGGCCGAGGAACACATTTCTCAGCAGGGTGAAAATGTATGTGAAAACTCACATACATTTAGGGTTTGAACTGTGTGGTAGCACAAGTGATGGCTGAGCTACAGTTAAGGCCATGGGTGACTGAGTCTCTCAGAGGACTCATGCAGATGGGTTCCCCACCAGATGATTGTGATGGATGAATACAGGGTCACTTCAGCTGTAGACACACTTGGTTAGGATAAGAGCCAGAAGCTTGGGGTGTATTAGTTTGGTGGGATCTCTAGACTTAGATCGTCCACTGTGGTTTTTGCCATGGATGGCTCAGGCTTGGAGGCAGTCTGTTCCTTGCAGGCAATGAGGCAATCAGGGGGACCCATCATACAAGAAGGGTTACTTGGCATGGCTGAGTGAGGCAGAACTGAACTTTTAGTGTTCCCTTAATGCAAATTGTTTCTTGGAGGCCTTCAAAATGCATTCTTAAGGAAATTTGCAAAGATGGAATTGATGAGCTTCTGTTTGCCATATGAAATTTATTACAGAAACAAATTTCATGACTCAGCATGGGGATGTGCAAAGAATTTGAAGGCAGTAAAGAGAAGGAAATATTGTTTTCCTTGCTGAGACACGAAAATTATTGAGCCCAGAAAAACTACGTGACCAGAATCTGTGAGATTTCTGTAAAGGGCGCTTTATTTTTCAAGAATAACTTAAATGTTTCATTTTGTTTCTCACAGTTGTCTACTCCATTGTAAAACATTTAGGTGTATCTGTGAAGTTTATATCCCTGACCCAAAGTGAATGCCTTTCTTGCCCCTGCTTTTGAGATGAATATTTGATTATCAGCTCAGTTGTTTAGGTTACTTTCTCTGTTCTTGCCTTGCAAACACTTGTCAGTCAGCAGTTACAAATACAACTTTTGGCTTCATAAAGACCCATGAAGATCTTTGTGCTGCTTGTGGTCTATACATGGTACAGAGGAACTACCTAATTGTTCTACACAAAAAAGGGTCCGCCAATGGAAATATTAATTTCTCTTTTAGCCTATATTGCAAATTAAAGTAGGCATATTCCAAGTGTGAACTACTCTTCATGCTCCAATTCTACAGACATTTCCCCCCCAGCACATATTTGTTCTGTAATTAAGTGATTCTTAATTGAATAGCTAATTCTGGGCAAAGATGAAAAGGAAAATGAAATAACTGCCAGAACTAACTTCTGGCATTTCTCGCAAGTGACCCATTTATCTTGTTAATTCTGAAGAGAACAACACTTCCAACAAAAGGATAAAAACATTAATAGTTTAGATGACCATATGGGCACCCAGAGAGTTCCACTGGGATTGAAATGTATTGTGCCCAATACATATTTACATAAATGCCTAGGATTTTATAGTCAAAAAGCTCAGACTTGAAAAGCTTTACTGACATGCTTACTCTACTCGTCACAATGAGTAAGTGGTCTCTCAGAAAGTCAGTGGACTATTTGCATTCATAAAATTAATTGCATGCTTATATCTTTTATGCCTGGTCCTTGCACTGGATTTTGCTGTGTGGACTCAGCACTCTTGTAGAATGCTACAGACCTTAGTGGAACCCATGCAGGCGCATCGCTTGAGCAGAGGCAATTCATTTGGGGGGGATGTATTACACTGCGAAAGTGGGGAAGAGAGGCAACCAGTTTTAACTTCCCCTTCCATTTTCTCTGTACATGGATACACAAATACATGTGATACTTCTTAAGTAAATGTTTCAAATATGTCATGTTTCTTAGCAGCACATATACTGCACTAGGAATATGCTAAGGAAAATGATTTCTGTGTTAATGACACATTTAAAGATTTTCCGCCCAGTATTTTGCAAAAGAAACTAAACAAATTGGTAAAGACCACAGTAAGAAGAAATTAAATTTGACTAAAAAGAATTCTCCAAATGAGCTATTTACTTTGTTGCTTGAATTTCTCAATTTTGGTATTTTAAACCAAGGTGGAGGTGGGAGTACTGTGCAGTTTTTTACCCACCGTGAAATGGATTATTCTTTTATGTTTTCACAGATTAGTTCTTAGGGCTCCTGTGCCCTCATTTGCTTGCTGCTTTGACATAAGACACCTTTGCAATAAGCCCACAGGAGCACCAGTCAGTAAGCAGCTGTAGGCTGTATTCTGCACCAGACACACCACCTCAAAGGGTGTTAAAACCACCCGCCAGGGATGGAGGCTCTGCTGATCCAGGAGCTAAAATTTCTTAAATTAATGCCATACTTGTCTCCTTTTCAGCTCTAGTGGGGTTATATCTTGGAGTGCTGTGTCCAGTTCTGGGCTCCTCAGTACATGAGAGATATGGAGTTCCCAGAGCAGGTCCAGGGGTAGGCAATCAAGATGGTTAATAGACTGGAGCATCTCTCTTACAAGGAAAGACTGAGGGAGTTGGTCCTGCTCAGTCTCAAGAAGGACTGAGAGGAGACCTCATCAATATCTATAAGTATCTGAAGGGAGAGTGTCAAGAGAATGGATCCAGATTCTGCTCAGTGGTGCCATGCAACAGGACAGGAAGCAATGGGCAGAAACTGATGCACAAGAAGTTCCACATGAACGCAAGGAGGAACTTCTTCACTGTGCAGGTGACTGAGCACCAGAACAGATTTCCCAGAGGAGTTGTGGAGTCTCCCTCACTGGACATATGCAAGAAATGTCTAGTCACAATCTTGTGCCATGTACTCTGGGATGACCCTGCTGGAGCAGAGAGACTGGACCAGATGACCCACTGTGGTCCCTTTGGGGGAAGGGACCTGACCCATTCTATGATTCTGTGATTTTATTTTAGAAATCCTAATGCTTGCAGTACCTGAGTTAATTATCTCTAAACAGGCTACATAATTATAGTCCTAAATATATCTGTACTACTTCCAGAAATCCCTATGTTTTATCTCTGGCCCAGGACAGCCCTACTGTTACTATTACCTGTTGTTATACCTTCTGGGCAAGTTTAAGTTAAAAGGAAAAATCCAGAGGCACTTGTTACTTTTCTTGAAAACAGATTGGGCCTAAACATATATTTTTATTTTTACTTCACTTTATTAAGATCTTCATAAATACAATGAAACTTGACAATGTACCATATGGTGCATAAACATTAACTCTACAATCCATTGTCATAAAACTACATCTACAGACTAGTCAACAATCTCTCTTGGGACACATCAGAGAATTCATTTTGCTCAAGATCTGAAGTCCTTCAAAGCTTTGGAGTGTCTGCAGAGTGAAAAATCCCACAGAATGACAGAGGGAGTCCCATCATATAAATCCCAGCCTTATGGTTATAAATGCATAAAAAGATCAAAAAGAATGGAAGACACACACAATCACAAAGTAAACATTTCCAAATAGAATTATGCTGATAACTTGCATCAGGGGAAGATCTGATCCCCAGCTTTTACTCAGTGTGAGGCACTGTAAATATTACTGTAAAGAGCAGTACAGAAGTACAGGATGGTTTCTAAAGCTCCATGCATGTCTAACTAACTCTGCTGAAGTCAACTTCAACAGGAACTAAGTGCAGCATTGCAAATACACTGCAAAATTCAAATAAATTTCAGATAAAACAACCTCTCTTTCATCAAGGATGTGCAAAGATACACAAAACCTATGAAAATCATACTAATTATGCTTTCATTATTAAGCAAAAATTCCTTTTAATTCTCACATCCTGACTACTTTTGCCATGCTGTCAAAAACCCTGTACAAATAACTCTAAATTGTGAATTGATATTCATATGAACTAGCACATATGATGATTTTTAAAAAAAACATAAAGCCCTTCCTCTCCCCGAAGTGTGACCTTTCTTTGCAGCTGTACCAGGAGCCTTTGTTCACTTATCTCAAGGCCCCTGAGCAATTCAGGCATCTGCCATTCCCCTGCTATGGGACAAAACCTGTTCCTGTTGCACACCTAGAATTCATTTTGAACCTGAGGTGTCCCTGTCTGTGCTGCATGGTGGCTATGGTAGCAGATCATGTTCTTTAGCTACAAAATATTGCAGTTTGTGCATGCTGGTCCCCATAATATAACATATTTCCATGTAGCCATGAAAAATGGCCTCTTTCTTATCTCACCGCTGCTGGATAGTTGATAAGGCTCTCTGATAACCCGTAATGCCAAAGACAGAAAAGGTGGTATCTCCTATCTGGTGACAGCTGTGAGAAGCAGCTGTCTGCCTGCACCAGGTAGAGGTAATATTTCTTCTCCTGCATGAAGATCAAAACCAATGATTGACAAGGGCCTATGTGCTGTTTGCTGGTGAAGACAACTACCTAGTTTCATTGTGACTGTGTTCCTTGTTAATTTGGCATTTCATACAGCATTTTGTCATATTCGAAATGGACCCAA
>WAAG01053660.1:1089-24904 GCA_013390105.1 Tichodroma muraria | reverse complement strand
CAGAAGAATTCATGGAGAAAAATGTTTTCTGCTTTTATTCCCTAGGCAAAGAATAAAGCAATAAGCTCCTTACACTTTATAGAGCTGTATCAGAACCACACAAGTAAGTATTATTCTTTCAATGTAAGCACTGAATATGCCAGCAAGCTACTTGAAAAGCATAAAAAATGTTAAATAAAGTTTTTTTGATCTGATGCATTGTATTATAATTCTTGACAACCTGGTCTAGTTGAAGGTTTTCCAGCTCATTGTGGAGGGGTTGGACCAGCTGACCTTTAAAAGGTCCCTTCCAGCCCAAACAATTCCACGGTTCTGTGCTTAAAATTTGGATACTTAATGCGTAGGATTTCAGGCTCTTCATAGCAAGATTGGATCTTTTCTGGCACAATTTGAGTTTAGGGAGTTAGATACTGTCAGGGCATTTTTCTTTACAGTGAACTCCTGTGCTTTTCCCCTTTCTATGTCAGAGGAGATGATTCCCTGTGACTCAATCCACGTGTGCTGACCCAGCAGCCTGGGAGAACCTGGGCTGGAGGGTCAGCCTGATGTTTCCTGGTAGTTTTTTGTTAGTCCTCTGTATGGAAAATCCAAGAACGCTGATGCCTATGGGGAAATCTTAGGTTAAAAACTAGATTATTGAAAAAATATTAGTTAAATTGTATCATGTGAGCTCAGTTCAAAACTGAATGAGGCACACTGGAGGCACACCTACATATTTTTCAATAGTAACATAGTATTCACAGGTATTTCAATGTTCATAATCTATTCCAGAAATTTATCTAGACTAATCCTCCTCTTTAAAGAAGTCAGGGGAGAGTAAAACCAACTTCACAGTTCAGAAAAAGAAAGGTACTACCTAAAACTTTTCTAGAAGGAAGAATTTATCTGTAATGCATTTTTTTTCTTTACTCTCCAGTTTACCACGATATTTCTGTGAAATTTAAGAGGACAAAAGTCCGCATGAAGAAACAAAACAGAGGTAATTAAAGGAGTTTAAATTTTGAAGTTTTAATAATTACTGACTGGTATTTATTTGAAAAACTTACATAGTGTCTAGTCTACCATGTTTTAAGTGTTGAAAATGATCAGTCACTTTTCTTTAGAAATACCTACTGTTGCTGAGATGGCTTTGCTCTTGCAAACTGGGATTTGTCCCTTCTACACTGGTGGGAGCTCTCTCACTCTTCCTAAGTGTAATTCCTGCAGTTCTGAATTACCTAGGTGTGGACCCTGGTCCTGCTCCAGCCACTGGTGGGTTTGTGTAGAACTATAAATTCTCACAACCCTCCATCTTTAGATCTCCCTTTCTGTACAGCCTTGGTGATTGTGAAGTCGGTTTGATCTTCCTGGAAGTGGCACCTGAAGTTTCCTGATAGCTCATTGGTTAGGGGGGTGCTTTTTTTTCTTTTCCTTGTCTCTTTGGATTTTTTTCAGATCTTTGTATATTTTTTTTCTGGTTTCCCCTTTCTCCCTCAATTTCGTAATTGACAAGGTCTCCAATCAGATAATCTCACTAGAATAAATATTCTAGCCCTTTTCTGCAGCTTTCCAGCCATTTGGTCCCCAGAATATATTTCTTTTTTTATCCTTTACTCAGCAGCAACAGGACTGTCCTGCAGTTTTTAAAGATGACTAGAGCTAAGGCATGTGAAACAAACCTCTCTGGAGCAAAAGTAGGCTCTTTAAAAGAATAACTCCTCCATTAAAACCTGGCAAGCCTAAGAAACCATTTACAATTAATGCCAATGTAGTACAGTTATGCATTGGAGCTGATATAATCTCCATCTCTGTGATGGAGATGGATGCAGATGACACACAAACCTCTGTTGTGTTTGTGGATTTTGAAATATGTTTGTATCTCCTTCACTCCGTGCCACTAAAATTATGACAAAGTGCAACTCATTCCAATTGCTGGGCCAGGAGAAGGGAAATGATGCCTCTGCACTGCCCCTGGAGCCATTTTTAACATCTAATGTGTTCTAACATGCCGGGTGACAAAAATAACAAAGAAGAGATCTCAGTGCTCTCTTCCGAGAAAGTTGTGTGATTATTTGTAAGCATTTATGCTTACAAATAATGCTCATTTAATCAAAAATTGAAATGCTCATTTATGGTTTTTTTTTTCCCCCAGGGTATGGTCTGCATTGCCACCGAGCCATTATCACCCTCTGCAGGCTAATTGGCATTAAGGACATGTATGCCAAGGTCACTGGATCCAGAAACTTGATTAACATCACCAGAGCTCTCTTCAGAGGCTTGGCCCTACAGGTGGGTGCACTCCCAGTGCCCATTAAGTACGGGGACGGAAGGGGATGGATGTTGTAATAGTTTGTGGGTAAAGAGTTTCTATTCCAGGCTTAAAATTAAGTAATCTTACAAAGAGCAAACAAAATGAGCAAAGGGGATAATTTCTCAGCAGTTTTATGGAGTTGTCCAATCAGGAACAGCTGTGTGTAACTGCCTGTTCCACAGCCAGGTGTCTGCAGGGTACATCTGAATTCCTGGGCTTTCATTTGGTGTGGTTTTGGTGACTATTGAAAAATTGTGGGCAGAGGGAATTGTGGGCCAAGTTTGTTTGCTGCTGCTTGTGTTCTAAGTTCTCACTGCACAAGGGCTGAAGCCCCAGCTGCTTCTATTGCTGCTGTAATTGAGATCTCTGAAGTCAGTCAGGGAGGTGGTGTTGTTCCCTCCACCTCCAAGTGCTCGCAGTGGAGATGTCTCTGTCTGAGCCAGCTGCCTGGAATCGATGAAAAGCTCCAACATGCAGCATTTCATCCTACTTCCTTTGAGCACCAGCCTCAGGATGAGTCAGCCCTCTGGAAATTCCTGGTTATCTCATTTGTTTGCAGTTTTAGTGGCTACCAAGGTTTAGCTGCTTCCATTCCCAGTACAGCCCCGCAGAGCTGTAGCTGTCAAGTCACCCTGTCCTGGCCAACGTCATCATTTCAGCCTCAGGAGGTGAGGGGGTTGTGATCCTCTTTGCCTGGTGAGAGTCACAGAACTCACAGCTTAGAATACCTCAGGGCAATCAGACTTGGGGAGGTCTAGCTTTGTATTTGCAATCATTGTCTCTGAGAATCTTCCACAGAACGAACAGAAGAAAGGCCTGCTGTGTAAATTATTGCTTTGAGGGTTATGCACTTGATGTGTTTTCTTCATTGCCCTGAATAGGAAATATTTTCTATCACCTGTAAGCATTTACTCTTTAAAATCTGAGCGTTATCAAAACACCTTGTAGCCAAGGGAGAGGTGTAGTTGAAAATAATGTTACATTCATATCTTTGTGTTAGCTAATGCCAGCTGTCTGGGCAGTAACAGGCACTTTTCTGTTGTCAAAGCAAAATTTATATCCACATAAAGACATAAAAATGTTCCTGCATGGTACTAACAAGCCAGCAGGCATGTTTATGAGCAGGACATGTCTTTCCAGAAGCAAGTTCCTCTGGGATGATATTGAAGGGCTGATTAGTGTATCTGAGGTCTGACTATCTGAATTTTTGCCCAGTAAGATAAGCCTAACAAGTCATTTCACTTATACAGCGCTTAAACTGTTCATTAGGAAATTACTTTTTGGGATCTTTTTCCCCTGCCCCACATCCCATGTAGATTTTGGCCTGAAGTAAAGCCACACTGTGCATCACTGTCTTTTCCCTGTCCTGCTCCCAGGAGACTCACCAGCACCTGGCAAACCAGAAGAGCCTCTACGTGGTGGAGTTCCGGGAGGAGCAGGGCCCTCTGCCCATCGTGGTGGCCCTGCCCAAGAGGACTGTCCGTGAGGAGCCTGAGCCTGAGGATGAGGTTCCAAAAACAAAGCTGGAGTGGAGGGAGGTGAAAGAAGCCCAGGGAATGCTGAAATCCCCCTGGGCAAGTGTAAGGCGGGCGGCATGCTGACAGCTTCCGTGCCTCTGTGTCTCCTGCACAGGTGCAGCTGGGAAAGCCTGGCTCAAGACAGGGACTCAGTCTGGGCTTGAATTTCAGGGGAGAACAGCAAGAGCTCTCTAGTGCCATCCATGTCACTGTCATGCTGCCATCCAGGAGCACTGTTTGCTTTCCCACAATTCCCCTGATCAGGTGGAAATGTTCAGATGGAAGCAGTCAGGGAACATGTCTTTGGTTTCAAGCATGCATTTACTCTGTTCCAGAGGATGGTTTGTAATCAAGAGCTCCCATGTTTCTTTCACAAGCTCTTGGGAAACTGTTGAAAATTGTGAAAGCAATAAAGAATCATCAGAGTGGGTTTAGTTTGGGTTTGTTAGGGTCCTTTTTTTTTTTTTTTTTTTTTCCCAAAATGCTGGTGTGTGGGAGATGCTGAAGCAAGCAGCAGTAGTGGGAGTTCGTGTGTGCAGCCTCTGTCTCACTGCTGAGGTTCAGGTGTTAAATTCTGTGCCTCCCAAACTGTGAGTGCCTGTCACGGCATCTCCCCAAATGCCAGAAGATGCTTGGGCCACCTCTTTTGTTAGTATGGGAGAAAATACCTTAGAAATCCTTCAAGACCAGCCTGGGAATTTACATTTGGAGTTCTGATGTTAAAGACGTTTAGGAGCAATGTGTTACACTGATTTCAATGCAGGTTTCTAA
The DNA here is from genome assembly GCA_013390105.1 of Tichodroma muraria. Classification (NCBI taxonomy): domain Eukaryota; kingdom Metazoa; phylum Chordata; class Aves; order Passeriformes; family Sittidae; genus Tichodroma; species Tichodroma muraria. Next base: position 20,326 of record WAAG01053660.1, on the reverse strand, counting down.
AGATGGCAGTTGTGTATATACAGACAGGCAGGGTGAATTTTAATTGTGTTTTATCTCACTCTTGCAATGAAAATTCTAATTCCAAGGCCATGCCTGCTGAACAGTGGGATGAAGGTTTTTTTCCTGTTTGCCAGTTCAGTCAAAATATACCTTCAGTAGGCATTGCCAGGTGTTCAGGTTGCAAAGTTTCTTGTCACCAGCACATCAAGCTGCTGCTGGGAAATGTGTGCTCGTGTTCAGCTGGCATGTCTGCTGTTGAGCTTAGGTCCCTACACAAAATTAATCTTTTGGGGCTTTACTGTTCCCACAGGTTTGTTCGTATTAACACAGGGGCTTGTGTAGATCTTTTATCCAGCACACAGATTGCTCAATGCTCACAGGCAGAGCTGGCTGTAAAATGAGAAATTCCTGCATTTTCCATGGAACTGGCCATAATTTTTTATTAAAAATCAAATTATTCTCCTGCAATTCAGGAGAAGATGGAAGTTCTCCTAACTCATTGCATTGCTGGAGGCAAGGTATCCAATATGCAAATATTTGGAGAACAGTTAACATGGTGGTTAAACCACTTAGTTAAGCAAGAGCAACCAAGATTACAGTCTGGGCATAGTTAATGAATGTCTGCAATCTTGTTTTTAATAGGAACTGAGGCTTTGCCTGCCTTCAAGTGCATAGATTGGTTTAACTAGCATGTAATTAATTGCCTGCTTTCCAGAGCAGATGCCTCCAGACCTCCTTGCTCTGCTGAGGAAGCTGGAGAAGAGCAGACATGAAAATTGCACTTACGCAACCAAATGAAGCCTGGTGGTGGCTGCAGCAGCACAATGGGCCCAAGTGTTTCAGCAGTGTGAATGGGACTTGTAAGTGTTCCAGGAAAAAAGCCTGATTTGTGGCTTTTTAAATGGGCTGCTCCATCCAGCTACATCTGCAAGGGAACCCCAGCGATGGAGGAATACCAATCTGAAGGAATACCAGTCTGGGGGGATATGGGAATTCCTGAACAAATGCAGGGCACAGGATGGGAGAGCCACACATTTTGGGCTGGGCTGGGAGCATCTCTGCAGGCAGGGACTGCAAGCGCCAGCCCTCCCACATCCTGGGGAGCCCAGCCAGTATGCCACTGACCCTCTGGAGGTATCCCCAAGGGAAAAGGCGTACTAGCCTGCCATGTCCATCATGCCCAATGTTTCTAGCAGAGTGACAGCAAATTCTCAGGTCAGGGATGCCCTCAGGGCTCTCTGTGATCTGTAGGTCCTGGGAGATTCTCTGAGCTCTGGGCAGCATCTTTCCCTTCAGGAAGCGTTGGGGGTGTGCCATTTTCCGGGCAGTTCCCTCGGGCTGCCCAGCTTCAGGGCGTGTCAGTCTGGAGGGCTGTGCCGAGATGACAGGAAAGCTGAGCATGATGAACCTCTTTTGTGTCATTGTCTCTTCTCCCCACCGTGCAGGGAAGGTGCACATTGCTGCAATTCAGCAGCCACCCCTCCCTGTGTCACTGTCCAATGTTGGGCCCTGTGTCAGGCAGGGACACCCCTGCACCCTGGTCAGCTTTGTGAGGTGGAACTTGGGGTCACACCAGGAGGGAATCAGAGTTCCAGCTCCATTTTCTGTGAGTTCATTCCTGACCCTCTGGTGGTGGGGTCCCTTCCACCTGCCCAGCCCTCGCCAGGCAGAAGCTAGGCCCGGGTGACACCGTGGCCGTGGAGCGTCCCTGCGTGCCCCTCCCGGGGGCCCGGAGCTGCTGGACGCTCCCATGGCCGCAGCACCCGGCTGTTTGTCGGGCTGGTGCTGTGGGGGAGGCACTCAGCAAGCAGGGCGGGGACGGAAAGACACGCAGGGGGACTGGCGCATACCGGTGTGAACTGGTGTGTGGCAGGCAAGGGGAAAGCAAAGGGCAAAGCAAGGCAGAAGGAATGGGGTTGGGGCCGTGCCAAGACATGGGCTGTAAATGCGATGGCTGCAAGGGGACAGGGATGTGAGGGGACAGGCAGTGCTGCTGTGTGCACAGGTGCTGGGCACGCCTGGGTGCAGGAGGAACAGAGAGCTCATCCCAAGGCCCAGGGTAAGGCTGCAAATCCCTGCCTTTGTAAACACATGGGAACACAAAGGCATCTTTGTGTTCCAATGTCACACTCAGGGGCGTTGGTAGAACCTGGGCATCCTCCCACACACCCCATGATGATGGGATGACGAGACCAGTTTCAACGGGTGGATGTTGAACTTCAGAGCCATGTGCCATTGTCCAAAGTGGCTTTGAGTTCCCTCCCTGCCCTGAGAAGGGATTTCTCTTTCCACCTCTGTTGCAACCAGTTCCCCCTTATCACAGTAACACAAGCAAAACAAGTCAGGCAGTTTTCCATGAGGAAAAAATAACCACAAATGTTTTCCTTAGTTTGCAATTAAAAAGCTTCAAACCAAACCCATGGTCATAGGTCAAAAGTTTCCCCATATATGAAGCAATAGAGGAGCCTCCAAGTCAACTTTTATTTCCCTCTTGTCCTCTAGTCCTTGTTATCCAGGAACTTCAGACTTAAAATGGAAGCATTTTTTTGCCCCACAAGCTGGAAGAGATAATTTGGCATCACTGTTTTCTAGGCATCTCTAACATGTTGAAAACACCCCTTCCTGGGTCTAAACCCCATTTCAATTAATTCATTGTCATGGTTTAACCTCCACACACAGCCACTCGCTCAACCCCAGTGGTGACACTACCCTGGCAGGGTGCAGAGCTCCTGGGGCTGTGCCTGGGTGCAACAAAGGGAAGAAGAGCAGCAAGGACTCACCCATTCTCAAAAATCACAGCAAACCCATCTTTATTAGTGACACCATGGCAGTGTATGAGAGAGTAGCCATTCACCAAAAGCAGCAGTTGATTGCCTCTGCTTATTGAGAATTTGATACTGAACACCCAAAGAATTCTCCTACTGCCTACTGGGCCACTTCCAGGTTGTGCTTTGTAGGGGGATCAAATGCAGTGGTAATTCGTGGCGTGCCTCAGAATTCAGCAGCATCCCTTCAGGATCTGCGCTGATCCACATTGCTCCTGAGCCGACTTAAATACTATCCCCATTGCTCATCACAAGTCAGAGAAAGCATTTTCAGAAATGCATGAAAATATTAATTTGTACAGTGGGTTTTGGAAACAGACTTAAACAGACTTAAATGGGCATACAGCAAGTAAAATTACACAGTTTCATGCTTGTGCTCCTTGGTGCTTGTTGTTCACTTTTCCCCTGATACCAGTAACAGCCCTGGACACATGGTGCAGTACAGGGATATTTTAGCCCTTTGAACCCAACTGTAGTATGTTTATTTAAAGCTGGATTTTTTTTTTTTATTTTGGCCCCAGCATCAAACTGAACCCAGCCTGTAAGATACTGAAGGGAAACAGATTGTGCCAGGGTATTCCTTTCTCTGTCAGGCTCCTTGTCTTCATCACCAAGATCCCACATACAAAGCTGCTTGTTTATAGGCTATACATAAAAAAGATTTAAAAAAAAACCCAAACCCAGCCTGGAGTCGGCAGTCATCGTTCCCGTTCATCGGGGATTGTTCAGGCTCTCAGGATGATTTCCATCGCAGGAGCGAGAACACCTTGTGGAACACGTAAACCAGGGTGGCCACAAATGCAAATACCTGTGATGGAAAAACACACCAGCCAGTCAATTTTCTGTTGCATGGCGCTGCTCCAGCCCTGAGCACGCGCCTCGTGACGTCCCACGTGTCCGGGGACATCCGTGCACGGTGAGACAGCGACTGGTTTCTCTCCCCCCTGCCCAGATTGTCGGTGCAAATAAGGATTTGCACTTAAGGCCTCTCCAGGGCCGCCTGGTGCCATTCCTTGTCCTCCTGCCAGGCACTCACCACGGCAGCAATGTTCTCCCTATACGCCTGTCCTGGGGCCAGCACGCCAAGGGCGTAGGTCACGTAGGCTTCCAGCACCGCAGCGCTGAGGTAGAACAGCGCTGCTGTCTCGTGGCAGATGACATCCTAAGGAACAAGGACCACACTGTCACCTCCGAGGGGTTCACGCTGCCCACACAACCATCCCCAGCCCGCAGTTTGGAGTGCGGCAGCAGCAGCACCCCGCTCTGCAGGGCACAGCCAGGTGGGGGAGGCCCTGGCGTTTGTCACGGGCACGTACCAAGGTGACCCAGCAGCTGCCGCCACCGCCATGAGCCCCGCAGAAGTAGAGGCACAGGAGGGAGATGGTCATGATGAAGCAGAACACAGAGACAAACATCACCCAGCCCTGCAGCATGGGGTCTGGGACCCTCGAGGATGCCACCAGGATCCACACAAGGCCCCCAAAGATCTGCAGGTCAAAGAGAGGGACAGGGTGAGTGTGGGATAAAATGACTTGTCCAGAGTGGAGCCAAAAGCCATGCTTGCCTTTGGCACTGCACATGGCAACAGCCCATGAGTTCTTCCCAGTCTCCACTTAAATCTGGGTATTTAGCTGGGAGCACCAGCCACAGATCCTGACCCAAAAAAATTACTCACTGTTGCCCTGCCTCCTGGTGCCACTGCCACTCACACCCTCCCTACACCAGTGTGCTCAGCTCAGAAGGCTGATTCAGACCCTTCTGAGGCCTGGCTTTAATGAACAGGGAGGCTGATTTAGGACAGGTGTGTTTGCTTCACACCCAGCATGTCAGATTCCTGCCAGGAGCAGTGTCAAACCCAGCTGACCTGCACAAACAGCAGACACCTGCCCTCATGTGCAAGTATCACTCTGGAAGGAGAGAACAGGCTGAGGAGAGGTTTGACTCTGGGTAGGGGAAATGAGCCTGAGGCTCCCAGCTCCTGCTCAGGAGAGGAAACTTGTATTGCTGCTCCAGCTCTTTGGGTTGTCCTTCACTGGCTACAGCTGTGCCTGGTCCCAGCTGCTGGTGTGGGAGCAGGTGGGACCTCCTCAGCCAGCCTTGGGAGTTTGCCATGGGTTTTCTGGTGGTACTCAGGGACAGCTATGTCTGGGCTCCATCCCTTCACCAGCAGACTCCTGCGCAAGAGGACGGGAGCATGATGTTCAGTGTTGTGGCGTGTCTGGGGTGCAAGTGGTGCCTTCGCACTGAAATGCTCTCAGCTGCTTTTCTGTGCCACTAATCAGCCCAGTTGTTTCTTGGACCTATGCAAAGTTTAGTCCATGCAGCACCCTGTGATAAGGAGCTCCACAGCCAAATTCACACTGTGTGAACCAGTGCTGTTGTGGGGATCTATCCCTCACCACCAGCCAGTCTGGGATTCAGGCAAATGTCTCAGAGCCTTGCTGACTCTAAGGTGATTCTGATCCTTGTATGGCCAGTGTATCCCAGTCAGCATCCAAATGCCAGCTCATACTCATTTCCATTTCCATGGCATTTCCATTTCCTTCCGGGCATTTTGCAAGTGGAAAGTTTCTGATTTATGATAACTCAGAAAATGTTACATCATTTCTGTAAAAAGATGCATCACCCCACAGTTGTAGGAAAGTTCGTTGGTGCCATTATGCAAATTGACACATTACATAATTATGGTGGTGTGGCAAAGACCTGAGTGAAAATGGGTCTTCCAGAGTGCTGCTGTTCTGGTCCCTCTTGTAACAACCAAAGGCTGAACGCTAATCCAGTCCTTTTAATCACTCATGTGCTGACAAAATGAGTGTGTTGCAGCTAAAAATCCTGGGGGAAAGCGTTATGGCTGCTCCACTAAAATCAAGCGCACATTATGGTGATATATGAGGCTGAGGAAAGAAGTACCACAACTCACTTTCTACCACTCACCATCTCTCTCTCCTTCCTGCAGACTGTGTTTACTCACTCAGAAAAGTCTCTTTGATGTGGTTTGATTATTTGTTTCTCTCTCCCCTTTTTATGGTGAAGACTCATAAAAAGGAAGGATTGAGAGGCTTTCAGTAACTCCCAGCAGGATGTGGACTGCAGCCTAAGAAATAAATTTATCCTTTAAATAGCTTTCACAAAGCAAACATATCTGCTTTCAGCTTGTTTCAGCTTTTCCACATAGGTCTGGGTATCCATATGTGCAGAAAGTTCTTCAAATCAAATAGATTCTACAAGAATTAAACTGAGCCTCGCAGACTAAAAATGGTAGCTCTTAATCAGCCCATGCAAATGTGGAAACCATCTGAGCTGCAGGTAGGATCTTCTGAAAATTTCACAACCATCTTAGCATTTAAAACGCCGATTTTGTTTTGTTTTGTTACCATCTTGGCCCATGGTAGGAAACATGAGATTCCACTAAGGAATGAGAAACTCTTTATCCCTCTGAATTCTGTGATTCAAGGCAGCCACCTCCTTTGTACACAGCAGAGGTCACACAGCTATGAAGCCCAGAGTCCTCCTGGAGATGGAGAAATCCTGTCATGCAGCATTCCTCCCTCCTGGGTGGTTCCTGGGCCAAAAGGATGCACATTTCCAGATCTTATCCAAACCAAAGGTTAGGGGTGCTCACTTCAGCAAGCTGCCCTGCCAAATCCCCTGGAGACAGGGATTACAAACAAACAGTTCAAGGGGAATAAACTCACTGAGGCCACCAGCAGGCTCAGCACCAGGGCTAACACAACTCAGTGGCAGGGGTGGCTGGCAAAGTGTCTGCCCAGCCAAAACCTCCACAGGTACTTCACGTGCTCCTTCATGTAGCTGCAGGAAACCTGGACCTTCTCTCAGGCAAGAGGCCAGGTCTGCAGAGCATGATTGGAGCAGCAGAAGCAAAGCCTTCCTCTACTTCCTCTTTGCCACACTGTTATCTCCAGGAGAATGAAGGAAATGCTGTAAATCCCAGGAGTGTGGACCAAGCTGGGTGTCAGGAAAGGATGTGGTGCCAGATGACAAAGCTGAAGTTTTAGTATGAAATAATCTGAATGCTATCCCTACAATACTCAGCCAGAGCTTTCAATGCTGGACCAAAGTGCTCGGAATTTGGAAAAAAGGCTCNGGGGAAGGTTCAAGTTGAGACTTTCTGTCTTACAACTTCCGCTCAGAGCAAATGCTTTTAACCACCTGGGCCAAGTCCATTAAGATTACGATCTCCTGCTCAATGAAGTTACAAGGTGTTTGCGCACCCTTCGCTCACCCACACGCCCAGGTCCCTCACCTCCGCACCTGCGGCTCGGGAATGCCGCGATGGAGCAGCACAGCCTCGGGCTCTTTGCTGCTGCGAACGATTCCCTCAGCTTGCCCCGATCCCCTGCTCCAAGCGAGCCGCTCATCCTCCGTCTGTACCATCCGCTAAAATCACCTTCCGGTTAATTAACTGCCTCCATCGGGCAACCTGCCCTAAACCCAGCAGCAACCCCTGCCGGTTTTTAGGCAGGAAATCCCACCGCAGACTAAATACCAGAAAAATCCCACCGCAGACTAAAGGAGAACTTCAGAGCCTCCCGCCCTGTGATTTTCTCCGAGGATGAGCTGCCCCCAGCCCTTTGTGGCTCAGGGACCGGGTATAGGTCCTGAGCCATGTGTCTGGGGACAAGCATCACCCCTCAGGCACCTGCAGCATAACCTGTGCCGAGTGCCAACCAGCAGCCACGCTCACCCCACCCCCCCTCCCCAGGGAAAGTCAGCACTCACGATTTCAGGGATGAAGAGCACATCTGGGAAAGTCATCAGGACCGCCAGGCCGCTGGGCAAAGTGCTGGTGGAAGTTGAGGAGGACATTGGAAGCCTCTGGCACGGTGATTATCGGCCACTCTGCTCCTCGCTGCCGAATGCAGTCTCCTCACCTCTCCCTCTCTCTCTTCCTCCTTTTCTCCCCTTCCTGCTCTGGTTTCTTTCCTCCTTGCTTCCTGGCAACAGATGAAGACAGCTGTGAGTGGCACAGGTGTGGCCAAACCCTGTGACCTGGAGTCACATGGGAGATGCAGGGGCAGCCCCGCGGCGTTGGGAGCAGAGCCCGGCTGTCCCCGCACGGGCTGACTGCGCCAGGCCGGTCCCTGGGCAGTGCCGAGTGACACTGGGGTGACACTGACCTGAAGGCAGCAGGGGGCACCTGTGCCCGTCCACCTGGACAGCCTCACGTCCCCTTTTATTGGCACAGTGAGCCAGCGTGGCCCCCGCACACCTGAGGGTCACAGCAAGGTCACAGGAGGGTGGCTGGTGGCCAAGGCAGGCCAGGATGTGACATGGGGCAAACAGTGGGGCCTACAGACATCCAGGGATGAGGGCAGTCAAACTGCAGGGCAAACCACTTCCACCATCGCAGAAGGAGATTGGAAATGCCAAGGTAACACAGATGGCCCAAAATGATGAGACTTCTTCCCCCAAGCAGTTTTACTTTCTTTTCCTTTGAAAAAATTTAAAAAATGACTTGATGGGAGCAAGTCGTTCCCCTTCTTCTTCATATGGAATATTTACTCCTTTTTAAAACACTTGGGCATGCAGGAAAAACCAAAGAACTCCAGAAGCTGAGGCCGAAAAGTGCAAAGAAAGGACTTCCTTTGAGAAAGGAAGACGGTGTAAAAACTGTCCCTTGGAGAAAGCAGTGAGGCAGATGAATGGAGGAGGCTGCAACATCAGAAAAACTGGGCAAATGCTTTTAATAAGCAGATTAAGTGAGGGGCAGGGTTATGTGGCAGAGCAAGCACAGAACCACAGTGCTGGTGGGGCAGTGAAGAGGTGGGGTGGATGTCTCTTATCAAGACCTTGAGCTCTGTTGTTTCCAGTCTATTGAAGAAAAAACATCTGAGTAGATAATGCCATCTTTCTTTTTTTCTGGAGGCCTTTTCTTAATTAAATGCAGAGTCTGTGCTGACCTTCACGACTTCCTCAAAGGTGGGAGAGTGTTTTTGCTGCATCCACCTGATTTCCCACTTCTCTAGTGAGATTCCATTTGCCCTAAGGTGACACAGCTATACCTAATGGATGAGAACTTGGATATGAGGCAGACCTAGAAACCAGTCAGCAGAGAGGGAGAGCTGGAATCAGTCATTGGGAATGCAGGCATTGGAGCTGGAGACACAGACACAGCTCCAGAGGGCTCTCACAGTCTCTGTAAGGGACAGAGATGAGGCTCTCCTGTTCCTGGGACCACAGGACTGGTGTGAGGAACAAGCAACTGCATTATGAGGGGCAGGGGCACTGGTGCTGTTCAATTTGGAAGGGCTGGGACAGCTTCAAAGAACCCCTTATTTGTCTTATTTACAGATTTTCGGTGATGGACTAGAAACCAGGGGGTTTAAATAGAACACTGGGCTCAGTGGTGAAGAATGCTGAGACCAGCTCGACTAAACTCTCTTAAATTAGGCCCCTCATGAGGGTGCTCCTCCCGACTGAGGTGGGCATCAACAGGGATGTGGAAGAGCCTGGTAGGGAAGTGAGAGACCAAAGTTTTCAGCAGAAATAAAAGAGCTGGTAACATCTGACTCAAACATGTTTTGCTGAGGACAACACAGAATCTAAAAGTTGCAGGAAAATCAACTTCTTCATACTACAAAAGATCAGTCACAGTTTTCCCAGCATATCTCCTTTAGATGCTTGAAGATACTTCCCTTGGGTGGGACACCTTCCCTCAGGGACACCTCTGGAGGCTGAGTGAGACACTTGCCCATGGTCAGTGACATAGGTAAGTAACATCAATCTCTATTTGATAGTTATTAAGATAGCTATGTAATTGGTGCAATAAATAGAGCACTGTATTAGCAGCTTCATTGTGCAGTAAATAATTCTGATCAGATTTTGCCATTTTGCACTTTTATCTTCTTACATTTTCATCTAATCATTATCATTGTCAATTCAAATAAAGCAGTCATTTATTCAACCATGTCCTTGTCAGGTGCTGGCCACCTGAAAGAAAAGGATAACATGACAGGGTTCCCTAGGGAGATATAAACCACTAAGAACTTCCTGTTCTGGAAAGGTTTCTCTGAAGGAGATCCCTGGACATGCAGTTTTGCAGCTAGTATCCAAATACCAGAGGTGAGCTCCAGAAAGAGGATGAGGATTCCTTTATTTGCTAAGGAAAGCACCTCACCCCATCATCAGCAGTGCAGGAGATGCTGCCCTGGGGAGGTACAAACCAGCAACAGCTCTTTTGAGAGAACTTCAGTGTTAGAGCAATCCCTGGTGGATGTATTCAAAAATGGAGGCAGCATCCAAATCTTGGTGCAGGGCTCCTGGGAGTGGATTGCTCCCACACAGGAAGTGCCATGAAAGAAAAGTGGGTGCTGGCCTTCACTTCCCCTGGGGAGCTTCTTACCTGCACCAGGAAGCACTGGGGATAGCTGCTTGCCTTCCAAAATGAGTGTATTTCTTTTTGTCCTGGCACATTTTGCCAGTAGGATGCAGGCACTTTTGGTTTCAGATATGCCCTTTGGGTTTCTAAGGCAGTGTCACAGTACATTTAATCGTCTAGGAAGCACACAGGGATGTAGGGTGGAGTTCTGAATGGTGACAGCAGGAAGGTAAAAACCAACATGTTTTTTGTCCTGGCACCTTAAGTGGGAGCAGTTAGTGGAGGGCTTCAGGTATGGATCCTGAAAAAGGGAAAGTGAATCATCTCAGTGCAGTTTATAGGTTACAAAAGAAAGGTGTAGTCCAGCAGTGGCTCTTTCTTCCAGGATGTTCTCTGTGGGAGCAGCTGCTGGAGTTTTTCTAATTTTGGACATAGATTCTGTGAGAGAATCTGAGGGCACACACAGTGAAAAGAAAGAGCAAAGACCTGCATGCAGTGCAGGTGAAAGGGAAGGCCAGGGAGGCCTTTTTTTTTTTCTAAGAACTGTATGGAAGCAGCTGCTGTTTTAAAGCTTTGAAGCCGGGCTCTGGGAGATTGATAGAGTGGATGCAGCCGAGAAGGAAAGTGCAAAACTCCAGGATGTGGGGTGTAATTCCAGGGGTGTGAGACAAAAGCCAGTAAGAGTTTCCTCAGCAGGCAACTGTTGTGACCAAGAATTTTGCTGTATGTTTACAGTTAAGGTACAAGATCTATGTGACTGAAGATATGTGAAGGCCCAGTTATTTGGAGAAACTTCGGAGGTAGTACCCAAACTTCCTAGGTGGAAACTGCCACCGCATATCATAACACACCAGCTCTGTCATGAGACACATGTCATGAGACACTGTCATGAGCTCCCACACTGTCCAGCTACATACATACATATATATAAATATATGTATATATTAATATATATACACACACACACAAGTACAGTACTATTTCCATAGTCAATGGCTGTCCCAACACAGTGGCTGTAGAGTTACAGAGTCTTCATTTAGTCCATGATTGAGTTCTATCCAACCCAGACGTTTTCCAGGGCAACAGAGCTGGTGTGCTGTCAGCTGGTTGCTGCATCAGGAGCTCAGGACTGGTGGAACTGGAGCAGCCCATACTCACTGCCCCATGGAAGTTATGGCATACAGTGGGAGTTTCATTTAGCAACCAATACTATAGATGTAGAGCCCAGTCTTTGCGTGGGCCAAAAGGAAATGTTCCAAAATCAGGAGAGAAATTCTGCCTCCCCTACTACAGCTCACACATCTCTGGATTAAAATTCTGTAGCAGTCCTTCGGCTGGAACAAAGCCATCTCTGCCCTGGATCACAGTGCTGGTCTCCAACAAGCACTCCAAAGAAGGAGGTGGCAGTTTCCCCTGCCAGATCCCTAATTCCTGCTCTTTGGTTCCTTCTACCCTGCAGAACAGCTGCTCAGCATGGCCAAGTTGTGAGCTCAGCTCCAAGAACTGGTACAGCAGGAGAGCTGTTGAAGCTCCTCAGGCTTGGAGTTGGTTGCTGACACAACTAACTCAGAAAAAAGGGAGGCAGCAAGAGATCACCGACACTAACACTGCTCAAAACTGTCCTGGAAAATCATCACAGTGGGTGGATGTATTTCCAGCCCCACTCCCCTGAAAGAGAAAAGGCAAGTGCTATTGCCTGAGCACTGAAGGCTGGGAAGTAAGATTTTAAGGGTGTCTAAGCCCTCCTGAGCATCTCACTGGGATTAGTCAGAGGGTGCTTTGCACAGTACAGCTCTTAAACCCCATTGGCACAGCACGGGTGTCACGCTCAGCATCTCTGTGGATGCGCTGCGCAGCTTTCACAAGCAGTGACACAAACTCTGCTAGGAGTTGAATGTCAGTTGGCAAAGCCCTCAAGACCCGTCAAGAGGATCCCACAGGGTACACAAATAAGGAAAAAAATTAAGAATTAATCACGTAAGTGAGGAATGTATCAAGTAAGAGCCACAGCTTCCTGATGCCAAGATTCTGGTTCAGTGCCCCTTCCCCTTCTCAAAAACACAGCTCACACACTTCCAGTTTTGGTTTAGGGTTGTTTTGAATTTTTTTTTGTTTGTTTGTTTTTTAATAAAAGAAGGCTTCCAGATACCTAATCACTATTGTGTTGTTTGTGCAGGACAAACAAACTTTAAATACTAAAATGCACAAGTCAAAACAAGCTGTTTCAAACTGCTCAGCAGTGCAGGCTCAAGCACTTATTTGCAATAACTTTGCTTTACTCTTTGTACAATCAGTTCTATATGTAGCAATGACTGTATATAAAGAATATAGTACATACTATTGTTTCATTGTCAATTTACAAGAGAAAAAAATAAATATTTTCCATTCTTATTATACATTAACACTTCAGTAGAAAGTTACAGCTGTTGTGTTGGCATGACCTGCAACATCAGGAGGAAAAAGGACATGCATACTTATCTATTAAGAACTCTAAACTATGACTTTGTAATAAATTACAGAGGATAGATACCAGCCAACAGAATACTGATTATCTGAATTCAGTACATTTGTGATTCTTGCTCCATGGTAAAAGCCAAAAATCTTGCAAAATACAAAAGCCAGTAGCTTACATTATGTAAGTAAGACAAACCACATATGCTATAGACTCTTCTCCAAATGTTTGTGAGTAACAGGCTTGTGGTTTCTCAGGCAAAGGAGATTAAGTTGTTGAGTTGGTTCTTGCACCCTTCACACATAACTAGCACCATAAAGATGCAAGGACCTCAGCAAACACCTAAATTTCATGCTTAATAGATAAAGCATGCATTTTGTAAAGTTTGTGCAGGGTACCATACTCTGTTCATTAAGGTTACTGTGCAAAAAAGATTCTCAACCACTGAAGATGTTTCTGTAATTCTGTTAAGATTATTAGCAACATTTTTGAAGTCTAGCAGGCCTGTGTGTGATGAATGAAAAACCTGTACTTGTGGTTCCCCCCTGATTGCTGTGCACAGGCACTGTACCACTGAACTGAGAGCTGAAGAAACAAAGGCAGCAGCCTGAATGTACAATGAAGTGGGGGAAAATGAGCTGCAGCTTGCTAAAAAATAAAAAAAAAATATTTTAAAATGGCACAAAGCTTTGTACAGGTGGATCTACCAGTGCAAATACATTTACATGAGGTACCAATTCATTCCGATTTTTTTATAGGTCAGATATATTCATATGTATCTTAAAATCACTCTCAGTTTCCTTCTGTCAGAAAAATGCTACAGCTTGTCAGCCTGTAAATAAAATCAAAACCAAAACAAATTTTTGGCATTTTCAGATTATTGTAATTTCTCTACAATTTACTTTCTGAGCTTTCACTACTGAGACTGTTTAATTAATTTCTGGGTTTTTTAAAAGCACTAACGATAATTTTCTTTTTCAAGATTTGAGATGATTTGAGGAGAAAGTTAAAACTGTGTATGTAAATTGGACAATAACTGGCTGAACATTTTAACATTGTTTGAAATTTTACTAAGTACTCTCAGGAAAGAGGAACACAGTTATTGCTATTTGAAGACTTTAAATTAAAACAAACCAACCTGAAAGCATAGACAGATTCCAATGGTGAAAATTCTACAGATTCAAAACAGCATTCTGCCTAAAATTAGTCCTTTTGCATCTGAACACTCTTCAAGTTATCTACAGCTTTCTCTTCCAGGTAACTATGATGGCATTTACACGGAGCTATGGATTTGAAGTGGCTAACTGGGGGACATGCACAGCTTTTCAACTCCGGCAGCTCATTCTTGAGACGCTCCAGCTGCTCCACCTGGAATATATTCGGTTGTTCAGGATTTGAGTCGTATATCCTGAATAAATGAGAAAAGAAGAAACACTGATCAGTATAAACTAGCAGTCCACAGAAATGTACACCAGATGAAGCACCTGGGTTTTCCTTAACAGAGCAAAATTAGGTCCCAAAGACAGTTTGTTTGGGGTTAGTACCCTAAGTTTTGCTGCTCATCTCACAATATAAAATGGTATTCCCCTTACACAGACTAGTGTTTCATTGTATATACTAAAAACCTATTGGCATATACTCACTCAATCTCCTGACAAATGTGATTTTACAGGTGGCACAAAGCATTGAAACAAGAGCAGTGGTCCAGGCTTCAAAGCTCAAAGCATAAGAAATTTCAGAGCCCTGAGATATACTGCTTGAACATAATACTGCATGGAGTGTATACTTAATGTTTCAGGAAGTATTTCACCTCCCCCCAGTTCAGAACCTTTTTGTTTTTAAATAACCATACTTACCACAATATTAAATGAAAAGTGAAAAGTCAAAAATTTGACCTCTCTCCACACCTAATGCAAATTAACCCTCCACACTACTTTAAACAGTCTATCCTCTTTTCGCTTTGTTTTCACACATGTAAACAAAGCTGCAGGATTTGAAATGTCAGCATGTGGTGGTTTAGCCTGATAGCCAATGTGTAATACTGACACTTGATTAAGCCAATGAAAGACATGGGTACGCCTTTGTGCATACACATTTTAAATGAGAACTCGAGTAAGTTCCTTCTTCTGGTTTCCGGGGGCAGAAGAGGTAGCAGGCGGGCCCGGCGGGCTCTCTCGGGCCGGGCCGGGCCGGGCCAGGCTCAGCTCTGCCCCGGCTGCAGCCCTGGCCGGGTCCGGGCCGGCTTTCCCCCTGTCCCGGCGCGGCCGGACGGGAAGGGCGGAGGCCGCGGGGCCCTGGGAGCAGCCGGGCCGGGCCGGGCCCGGCTCCGCCGAGCCATGCGGCCGAGCAGGATCGGGCCGGGCCCCGGCGACTCCCAGGTTGGGGGAGGAAAAGACATCAGCCTTTTTCTCATCAGCCTTCCATCAGCCAGTTTCTTCAATAGAGAAACTTCTTGGCACAGCAGTGGAACTTTCAAAGCATGAATCCTGCCTGAGTGAGAGAAGAAAGAAACTGAAAGAGATACAAAGAGACACAGCATGAGACCTAAGTCAGGAGAATGAGAGAAGAACTTTAAGTTGGAAAGAAGATTGAAAGAGTGGCTTAAGCTGGACTTTTTTTTTGTAAGGCCATAGAGAATAGACTAACTACTCCTGTAACATATAACCTGCTTTCTAGGAGAAAATGCTGAGTTCTAGTTGGGACTGTAAAGTGGTGTAACTATAGTATAATAGAGAAATTTGAACAAAAGAAGACCAAGAGAAAGAGATGTCTTCTGCCTAGTGAGAGAAAAGGACTTCTGTTTCTTGAGATGAAAATGAGATAGATGAAGAAAACTTTTACTTTATACTAGAAAAAGCATCCTTAAACTGTATCCTAATAAGCTGTTACAGTCCATGAGCAGCTGTTGAAAGCTGTTTCATTAGAAGGAGCTTCACAATGGCAAATTTCCTTCCTCCAGGCGGGCCATTGGTGAAAGGTAAAAGCAAAAGGATTAGTATCTTGTAAAAAACTTCTATGGCATTCAAGAAAAGACTCTACTTCTTCTTTAGTAAATTGAGAAATAATTGTTTCTGAAAGTGGTATTGACTGAGTATTCCAGATTTTTTTTTTGTCTTTTCATGTGTCTGAGGGGTGGACAGTTGATAAGGAGAGGAAAAGTATGTTTTTGAAGGTTTCATTCTAATTCTTGGTTTTTGTTGGGTTTTTTTCCCCCCTCTTTTTATGTTAGTTAATAAAATCAGTTCTTTTCAAGTGTAAACCTGCTTTGCTCGTAATTATAGAATTTTAAATTGGCAACCCAAATTAATATTTCTGTCTGGTTTCAGACTGAAACCATGACACAGCATCATACCAGATTGTCCAAACCACATTTTGAGTGACAGTGTAAGCACTGAACACAACTCAAACACTATTCAGGCGTAATTAATTACAAAGAAAAAGCATTGGTGCTCCTGTAACCTAACACTGGCACAAAACCTATTGTAACAAGGATATACCTTGATTTCCCAACATTATTTCCTAATACCAGCATGCTTATATCCAAAATTTTAATCCTGGCACCCAGTTGCTCTCACTTTTAGCTGCTGCACATACACAGTTCCAGGTATTGCAGGTCTCCAGGTTTATCTCCTTCAAATGAAAACTTCTGCAAGAAATTACCATGGCCTCTGTTCTTAAGTTCATACTTCATTGACGATTCCTTCAAGAAAGTAGTTTGTTTTTATTTTATCCTCCTTTGTCTCTCACACATTTTCAAGTTATGCCCAAAAGGAACCAATGCCACTAACAAAACAATGTACTGCTGATGTGAGAGAGTGCAAGGTGCCCTTTTACCCTGACAAGACAGGCTGTGAACTGCTGGCAACTCCGAGACACCAAAAAATACATGCAGCTCAAAGATGGGTAAAATAACGGAATTCAAGTGAGGAAACACTTCCACAGGAAATGTTGATATGGATCACAGTAAGGTCAAGGACAATTTCTGTGAAGAAACTCCTAGAAGTGAGGATGGATGCTGTCCAGTTTGATGAAATTCAAACAGAAGGCATAGCACTTAAATTACTTGCACGGCTCTTATAATCCAATACAGGCCTAAGATATTTTCCCCAAATTTGCCCAGTGGAAACTTTCTGCAAAGTAACAGCTCCACCTTCCTTCTTTCCTGTGCTTTCTTCAGTTAAGTCAGCTGACACCTTCTGAATTTCCCTACAAATTACAAACAAAACACTGAAAATTGAGGATAGTTTTCTATATAAAACACACATTAGGAACTAAGACTCTGAATCCTTCCCATCAGTCAGACACTAGAACAGCAAAAGCAGGGCTCTTCTAAGCACCTTGTTCCTAGAACATGGCTAAGCATGTTTCTAAGCAGCTTCTGGCAAGTATTTTGTTACTAATTCTTTACTACAAGTATAAACTCTTTAATTCCTGCTCCATTCTAAAGTCTTTTCAATTGAGATTCTGGAAGAATTCAACCCTCCAAGCTCCTTTCAAGGTGTCCACTAGAGCCAGTCCACTCCAATGGGTGTACACGCTTTCTTTTAAACCAAAGGCAGAGAAGACAACTCAAAGCAAAACTTCAGAATTTCTTGACCCTACTTTTTGTTTGGGTCCACAAAAGTACACCACTAGTTTGCAGCAACAGAGCTCCAGTACTTCTCCAATTATTTCCAACGACACTGTAAAGATTAGGAATAAACTCTCATCTCCCTATCCTCCTATTTTTAAACAGGACAATTATCTGTATGCAACTATGCACCACAGTTTCCCCATCCAACCTCCTATTAATAAGCAAGCCCTGCAGAAGACTGAGAAGTCCTTTAAACATCACTTTTTTTAAGAAAGCATCTTCTACAAAAAACTTGCAGGGGTGTAAAATTGATGTGTTTGGCTACTGAAAGGTGTTTTGCAACCTCTGAAAACACAAGACAAGAGGCAGCAGCACTGAAATACTTTTTTCACACAGAAGATTTTCTGAAGCTTTTGATTAAAGCCTTTTACTTTTCTTGAGCTCTCATGGAAAACTTCAAGTTTACTTTGCAATTCACGAAAGAGGGAAGGTTTAGACTGTCATTGCACAACATCTTAATTCAATCACTGAGTAGATTATAAATCAACTCATACTCCACTTCCTCCACATGTCCATGCTGTTATTTAAGTACCATGCAGTTTCAGGCAAACAGGGCAGCCCAGATTTCAGCAGTCTTCTGCCTCTGAGAAGTGTTTAAAATGCTTTTGATTTGATTGCCAGCTAAATTTGTGTAAATGTTGGGAAGCTACTAATATCAAGCGCAGCTTTTGCCTGCAAATGCAACATGCAGCCTAAGGAACTGCAGTGTTTGGACAAAGCTCTCATGGAAAAGCTCTCAGCATCCACATTTGGAAAATACTGATTTAACATTTTTATGCAGTTCTGTGTATTATTCAACAAACAAAACTCAGATCATGTAAAGTGAATGAGGAAATATGATGCAAGTGTAAGCTAGCACCCACCCCCTCTCCATATTGGTATTTATTATACAGCCAGCAGGTGTAAAAACACAAGGCTGCATTGTTCTTACTGAGTTAAGTATACTCAAATACAAAAGTATTTTCTGGACTGTTTACAAAGCCTATCCAGGGGAAAAAAAACAATCACCCCAGAAATTCTGCTTTAAAAATCAGCATTTTAATCAAGACAGAGAATTTCACAATAGGTTGAAATTTCTTCTCTAATTAAAATCTAAACATCAGACTAATAAAGCATTTTAAGGATGAGATTTCTGTGCAGACAGAAGGTACCCAGTCATGCACATAAAGTATTTTCCTGTGTAAGAGCCAAATAAAAGCCTGAAGGCAGAAGTGGCACCTTTCTGTAGAGGCTGCCCTTTTAATTCAAATAATTTGGTTAAACACTGAGATGAATGGTAGTTGAACGTAGGAAAATAGGATAATATCATCCCAGCATCCCAGAACATCTGTTTGGATTAATGATTTTGGGTGTATGTAATATCTGCAGCCCAAGTGGAGAAAGGACTGGATGGGGGAGGGAGTCCATTTGTGTTCTTTCCTCTGCCCCAGTGAGATCAGCCTTTTAATATTTTTGGCATTTGTAAGCTTCCCAGATTTAGTCTTGCAGTTTTTCTCCATGCAAAGCAAAGCCAGACCCCCTACCTGCATTTTTTTTTGCCCAGTGCTTGGTATCACCAACTTTTGGTATTCAGGACACAGTTTTTCTGCCATCTTCACAACTGGCTACAGTGTTTTGGTCAATTCTACATGGATGATTAAAGTTTGGAAAAAAACAGCTTACAGAAATAATCTCTATGCACACAGTTTGTAACCTCAGAAATAACTACTGCACACAGTAACTCAGTGCCACATACAAGCAACCTAAAATTCACTACAATTCCTCAATTCACTTCCTAGATTATTCAGATAATTAGCACTTAACATGGTGTAAGTAAAGGTCTAGTAAACAGCACCACAAAATACCATATTTGATAGATATCTGGACTTGGCCATAAACCCAGAGAACAAAAATTTTGCAGAAACCATGGAAGAAGCACCGTCTTAATACAGCCCTGGAAATATTCTGGGATTTGAAGACACAGTGATAACATGAACTGGCTTTACACT
>WAAG01053654.1:0-35589 GCA_013390105.1 Tichodroma muraria | reverse complement strand
TTTAACTAACATATGCACACCTTAGTTAATTTGGACTAATCACTGTCCCCTTGCAGACAAACCCTCAGCTATTTCTGCTTTACAAAGGTAGTGGCAGTTTTCATTTGCATCCCATTTGGTTGCACTGATGGTGTGCACATTGCATTAATGTGTACACCACTGACATGAGTGCCATCCACATACATTTTATGACCATGTAATGCCAGCAGGAGGAGGAAGCCCTGGTGACACAGAGAATCAGCCCAGCACTTTGCAAGGGCTGATGTTTACTTTTAATTTACTTTGTTGGAAGATATCTATTTGTGTCCTTATTTCCATGCTCTTGGATATGGGATTAATTTATTGCATGATTGCTGACAACCTGCAGCAGTCAGATAATGAAACATAAGTGCCAGAAATCTTACTTTTTTTCCTCTGGTGGCATCCAAAGGCAGGAGTCTGGAGGTGGTCCCCCAGGGCAGTGGTGTAACAAGACACCATTCTCACTGCAACGCTGCCTTGAAGTGTCAGAGATAAGGGACCCCATGATACAGTTGGGTGTTTAGCTTTAAAAAAAAAAAATAAAAAAATTAACATTTGAGATATCCGTGGAGTTTTCTTCCCTGCAAAGCCACTGACATGTTTACCATCCAATGGCAATGGCCCCTGAGATCTCTCCTCCCTCCTACATTCAGCCCGTGTTGTGCATAGACAGGCGGCTGTCATCCTTATAGATGGGGCCCATTGTTTCATCTGGGACTCAGCAATATTTTTCATGGTCCCAAGGTGCATTTCTCATATCAAAAATAATATTTTGGGCAAGTTTCAAGCTTGGGCAACAGCTGTGAAAGTGACTTAAAAGAATTGAAACAGCCCAGGTCCTTCGTGGTGCAAAGGTAGTGTTTGCACAACAATGAGTATTTTGAATGACAAGTTCACAATTATCTTTGTTATATACATAATTAAGCAGTAAATTTGGAAAAATAGTTAAGGTAATCAAAAATGGGAAAATTAAGATCTATCTAAATGGTAGGACATACACAGATTTTTAGTATTTACCTTCACGTGCATGTTATGACACACGGCAACTCTCGTTGATCATTTCTATAAAAGACATTTATAATGCACTTTACAAATAACTGACAGCTCCTCTTTTGTCTATGCTCCGTGCTAGCTAATGGAAATTGATTTAAATAAAAAATAATTTACATGTTCTTATAAGATTTCATTGAATTTACAAGGGCTGAAGCACACCACATTAATTATTGCTACGCCATTGTGGCAAGCTAGCGAAAAATTAGATTTAAAAACTGAGCAAAAACTATATATAATTACCATTAAAATGACTCGGGCATGAAAATTAATCAAACAGATTTGGAAAAACATTATTATTCCTGTCAACAATAGGAGACCAGGTCTTTTGTTAAGAACTTTTACTTTGATTTCCGCTTGCACTCATTCCACACTTAATGAGCTTTTGTTCTGCAGTGTAAATACTCCTTTTCTTACTTCCAGATGTGTTTACAAGGGTAGTCACATGGAATTACTTGAATTACAAGGAATGCAATCCCGTCCTTTCCTGGTCTCGGTTTTGGTGGTTTTGGTGGCCTTCGGTTTTTGGGCTACCAAGCCCAAGCTTCAGATCATCCTTGTTGCTCTTGTTGGTCTCCTGCTGTTACTTCAGGGTGTTGAAGCTTGAGGGAAGGGTCCAAAGACTTTGCTGTGTGCAGTTTGGCCTCTGCAAGCTTTCAGCTTGTTGGTAGAGACAAGAACAAGGCTGCCTGGGTTCAGCTTGCAATGTCCTTCTCAAACATCATTTAAACACTCTAGGGCTTGGTACCCCACCCATAATATGGTATTACTTTTTCATCCCCTCCTCCTCAATTTCCCTATTTATATATATATATATTCTGGGAACAGAATATCTTGTCATCCTGCTGGGACAGCAGTGTCTCGGTGTAGATTTACTGTTGCATGGCTGTATATCCAGATGCAGACACACTATTAAAAGACTTTTTTTATTGCTCGTCTTTTTTAGATAAATTCCTAACAAACTCATGCACTTTTTTTTTTCAGGCAAACCAGTAATGATAGTGACTGAATACATGGAGAATGGCTCTCTGGATACATTTTTAAAGGTATTACTTAGATCCTTTTTCCAGTCCAGGAGGATCTGGGGACTTGGTTAAGGTTTGGGTTCTCTGTAGATGGTTAATGTCAATGAAAATGTTTCTGGATGTTGGTGCTCTCTGGAGGCAGGAGTAGTTCAGTTGTCTCTTTGATCTGCATTTACACAGCATCATGAAGGACCTGGTGCATGCAATGATAGAAACAAGTAAGAATAAATTGGAGGATATTACATTTATTTTAGAAGGCAGTGGAAGGAATTAACTTATCCTGCAAAATGTGGTGTGGTTCAAGAGCAGATCCATACTGCAGCATAGCAAACCCCAGACTTGTCAGGGTTTTTCCATGAAATGTAAGAGCTAGAGAAGAGAGAGTGGGGGAAGTGGTTAGAAATGCAGCGTGGGGAAGACACCCTACCCCCTCAAGTGTTCATGAGCCCCTACAGGTAGGATTTCCATGCAACTTGGTGCCATTCAGTTGCTCGACTAAGAAACAACTGAGGTCGGCGCCCTTATACACGTGTTCCCTCCCAGTCACAGTCTCTTTATCAGTCACCAGTAGATGCAGCTCACTCCTTGATCTCAAGTTAAAAGAACTACATTTCCTTAGCTATGTCTCTAGAGATCCTAATCTAAACAGTGAAACTTAGAAAAGCTTCATGGTCAGAGCATGAGAGTAATGAATTATTAATTTTCCTGGTTTCCTTCTTTGGAGACTTGCCTTTGCATTTTTATTCATGCGCACACAATGCTGAGGGTGCAGAGGCTCTCAGCTCATCAAATGTCTCCTTCCTTTTGCAGAAGAATGATGGGCAGTTCACCGTCATCCAGCTGGTCGGGATGCTACGAGGCATCGCGTCAGGAATGAAGTACCTGTCTGACATGGGTTACGTGCACAGAGATCTGGCTGCCAGGAATATCCTGATCAACAGCAACTTGGTCTGCAAGGTGTCAGACTTTGGCCTCTCCAGAGTCCTAGAAGATGACCCTGAAGCAGCGTACACAACCAGGGTGAGTTATGGGGATACCAAACTGATTGAGCTCAAGAGAAACGTATTTCTTGCCACATTTTGGTGTTCAGGTTCTCTAGCAAAGAGTTTCTATGAATACAGAGCCTCTAAACTGTGTAAGAGGGTTAGATCAGGTGATAAAAGTTAATTGTCACCAGATTAATTTTGCAAATGCCTTTAATTTATAGTAGGAATGGCCAAATAACACAGAGCTTAACTAATAACTCTGAAGTTTGAGTTGAGTACCTGAGTCAAATGGCAAACTTCACAAAGTTGCCATGCTTCCAAGCTCTACTCTGTCCTCTTTGGTGAGTACCAAAGGGAAGAAAGAGCAGTTGCTTTGCTCAGGTACCCATGCTGTGATGCAACTCATGTGTGTTAAGCCCATGTCTTAAAACATGGGTAAGTGTGTAATGAATGTCCACTGCAAATAATGCACCTTGCCCTCAGCATTACCCAGTTGAGAGTAATTTCTCCCAACCCAAGAAGGAGCTTTTCTAACCTCAGTGCTCTGCCCATGTGGCACTGGCACTGGAGAGACGGGGTGAGCAGGACCCACCTTTAACAGCACAGACTTGGAGAGAGCCTCCAGTATTAACGGCAGTGATTGGCACACCTTGGACATGTCTTATTGCTGTGTTTTTCCAAGGGTATTGTTTTGTGGGCGGTGGGAGCTGTCTTGAGTCTTGTTCCCTGTCTCTGTGGACATCTTGGAAAGGCCTTTCAGCTTTCGTCAGTCATGGCCCCGTGATGGGACTCAGTGCACAGCTGGACTGGCACTTCCCTGCAGGCTGAAGGGCTCTTGGCCAGCCCTGCTGCGGCTCCCATGTGCTGCCATGTGCTAATTGGCACTGCTGAGAATCTGGCCCTTCACTTAAGGCATGCTTGTGAATAAGTAATTATGGGAAGAAGAGACTTTTAAAAAGTTGCTTTGAAAATCTGTTCCAAATCCTGTCTTTTTCCAATAACAAACACTGTTAGGGGGCATTCAGGGAGACCCCCCTATATTTAGCTCAACACGGAGAGGAAGGGACTTCACAGCAAAATATTTTTTATATAAATCAAGAGAGACAACTCTTTAAACCCAATGAGAAAAGTATTCCTTAATCCGGACTCTCCTTTCCCTCCCCTTTCCCTTCTCAGAGCTGATCTGAAGTTTGATCTCTAAAATGATAGAAAGGAGTAAAGGAAACAGCAAAGCACATTTGACAGCTGTGGCATCATTTTCAGTCCCTCAGCAGAGGCCAAGCAGGCTGGTCTTTGCACACACAGATTTCTCTGCCTGCTACACAGATCTCTCTGCAGGACCAGGACTGCATTTAAAAAAAAAAAAAAAAGGGAATTACTTCCGCAGCAATTTGCATGAAGCCCTCGTTAGATCAAAGTCTTCCTCAGCCTCAGAACTGTGTGTTCCTCCCCCACTCGCTCTCAGAAATGGAGGAGCTGTATTCCCTTACCAACCCGTGCAACATAATTGAGATGTTGATCCTATACATGTCCCAGCATTCAAACAACATTCAAATAACAAACCTTCAGGACAGCCAATTAGTAGGCAGCCTACAAATGCTTATGGGCTGAGATAATGTGGAAAGGGGCCCCATGCTGTCAAACAGATTTACTTTAAAATTCGATGTCTCTTTCCAGAGAGAAAATAACATCCCTTGGTGCTCTGAGAAGAGCTGTTTCGACTTTTTTCGCATGTTCTCTGCCCTCCTCTGCAATGTATTTTTTGGGGTTTTTCTCCGTTTCTTTTCCACTTAGGGAGGGAAGATCCCCATTCGATGGACAGCGCCTGAAGCGATTGCCTTCCGCAAATTCACATCCGCCAGCGATGTCTGGAGCTACGGCATTGTCATGTGGGAGGTGATGTCCTACGGCGAGAGGCCTTACTGGGAAATGACAAATCAAGATGTAAGCACGTGCCAGAGCTGCTGTGTGATGGGACTTTGAGGGTTAGCATTCATTCTGCTAACAGAGAGGCAGAATGGGGACAAGAGGAGGAGAGCTGCCGTAAAAATGGCTTTGCTCCCCCATGCCAGACAGAAAGGATCCTTCCGTTTGATGCTCTTTATTTTTTGCAGCAACCCAGAACAGGCTGTACGCAGAGGGAAATGTGTCTGCACGGAGGCAAGCCTGCTTCCCCCAGCAGACCGCTGGAGCTTCACTAATGCTGTTAGAGCTGGAGCCTGTCCCTCTTCTGCTTAATGACAAAGGCCTGCCAGGGGATAGATGCTGATAAACTGGCAGCTTTTCAGTTGTGTGTTCAAACCCCTGCTGACACGTAAAGCAGAAACTCAAGAGAGTCATGGTAAGGGCTTTGTTTCCCGGCAGAAAAGCTGGGTGATTTGATCTAGTGACAGCAGTCCACAGAGCTGCATCTTGGTGGTTCTTGCATTGCTGATCTCAAGAGAATAGTTTTGCTCCAGTTGTGAACATCTTGTAAGTCTGTGCTTGCACAAGCTCTCATTCATTTGTACAGTACCCTTCGAGTTGTGTCCCCTTGCTCCTGGGTTCCAGTGCCCCCTTGAGTCTCTGACCTCGAGGCCACCCTCTGTAGCATCTTCAGTGAGATGCCGGGAAATACTCTCTCCCACCTGACTGCAGCTCCAATCCCAGCCTGGCTAAGGATCTTTTGATCCTACTGCATTCCACCCTGAGTTCACCATCAACATCTGTCCTTGTCTAAGGCTAAAAAATTTTAAGCCTGGGGTAGCCAGATTTTCTAGATCACTCCTTCCTCTGCACATCTCTGAGAACTATGATTTGTGAAGGTCTCTGATAATGCCAGCTAGTCATGAGGTCAGATTCACCGACGGGGCATGTGGGGCAGCCTTGCTGCCTGTGGCGATCCTACTGCTTGAATGAGTTTCCTCTGGTCACAATACTTGGTGTTTCATCCTTTCTGCTTTTTTGAGCAGTGTTCCTATTCCAGCAATTTTCTTCCGTTTCACTGGCAGCAAGGGCTCTGGCTGAGCATTCTGCTCTTCCTGAGTTTTGTTAGTGAGCCTTTGTCATCAGTGGGTGTTACTACCTGTCATGCTGAGCTGCTGTCTCATCTCACTTTGAGTCCAGGTGTGGAAACGAGTGGTACCTTTGAGATGGTCGCGCCACGTTTCTTGCCAGGGACCCGAGCGTGCTGTTTGGCGTGAATGCCCTGCCACTCCTGCATTGCTGGGGCTGTCACATTTGCAGGAAGTTCAGTAAAGCAGCATGTACCTACACAGGGATTTATCTTAATCAAATACAGGGACTTGGTTCCACAGTCTGTGCAGAGAATGCAGCAGTTGAGAGCCAAGCTTTTTCATTCACAGTGAGCACTGTAACTATCTTTAATGCTGTTACACTGGCATAGCACAGATGTTGTTCAGTTAATGCCAGGCTAAGATTGAGGCTGGTGCCAGTGAAGTAATGTTCTGTGGCCAGGGGAGTCCCTTGTCTGAATCATATCACTATGAGCGTCCACACTTTACAGAACTGTTCCAAAAAGCCAAAATGCCTCCATTTCTGTGGGGCACAGACTTAACCTGGAGTGAAAGCAGAAAACAAAGGACTAGTGAGATGTTTATGAGCATCAGTTCCTGCTTAGACTTTGCATGTGTAACCTTTGTGTTCTTTGCCTCTGCCCTTTCTGCAGATGGTAAGTGCCTGGATGATGGTGGCATAGGAACTTAATTCAGTGCTGTGGCATATTTCTCATGCAATTCTTCCTCCTCCAGCTCCTGAAGGCCTCCTCTTCTTTCTTCCTCTGCTTGTGTTGACAGAAGAGTCAGTGGTGTTAGAGCATTGCCTTTTGTGCAGAGGAGAAGGGGGTCACATACATTTTGGACTCTCTTGCACAAGAGTTTGTTGTTGCATGGCTTGTAATTAAAGCACATCATTTTCAAGCACAGCTGATGATGAGCAAAATGATTCTCACCATGTTACAGATGGCTTGCTTTAAAGGAGGTGAAGTGCAATAGGGCAGGAAATGTTTTAAGGCTGCAAATCACATTTTAAAGTCATGCTGGTTTCTGGATGGCCCTCTAAAAATATGCTTTGGCTTGACCACAAGATAAGGCTTTGATGCAGGAATTATTGAGAGGAATATCGTGGCCTGTGTCGCACAGGCTGATAGGCTAAATCACAGTGGTTGAATTTTAGTGTTCGGACTGATGAATCTATGAAAACACCACTGAGTGTTGTTTTGGTTTACTGGAATAAACTATCCCAAATTGTCCTCTCCTAAACATTCAATTCAGCCACCCCAATCCATAACTGAATAGAGCTTGTCCAGAAGAGGAAGAGAGACAAAAGTGCTTCCTTAGGTGCAAATTCTAAATCTTCAAGTTTTACGAAGCAATACACACCAATGAATGGAACAGCAAATGTCCCATTTTCTTATTTTCTAATCACTGTGGTGGCTACAAGTGACTCAATCTTTGTTGTTTTGGGGTTTTTTTGCTCCTCTTACTGCTAGACGCCTGAAGGCACCTTCAGATGCAAGAGTGTATTTCAGCCTCCTAGCTTCTTGCAGTATTCTGATACCATTTACATTGTATCCCCAGGACGAATGACATCCTGTAAATTGAGTTAACGCTATTGATTGTGATGTTACTGCCAGGAATATCCAGCACGCATAACCCCACTGCAGATATAGTTCAGATATTCTGATCTGGTGCCAGATGGTCTGCTCCCTGTCTTGCTACTATTTTCTTTCTGCTACAGTTGGAGAATGACCCATTATTGTTACAAATGCAGACGTGGACACAGCAAATAACATTCTCATGGCCGTGCTACATTGAAGCTTTTTCTTTATCGGGCAGCTGCAAATTTGGAATTAGGGACCAGATGACAAGTATGGTGTGAAGAACAGGGAGTATAAATAGCGCAGTGTGGTGGAGCTGGGGGCAACAGCCAGGCCATAGAAGAGAGTGCCTTGCAAGTACTGGTTGGGTGGAGAGTGGTGCAACTGCTCCACTGACAGATGAAATCTCAGATGGGCACAAAAGGACTGCAGATGTTGTGGCCCAGATCTTCTGATGTGCTTTTTAGCCCTGGAGGAGATTGTAAAACCTCACCTGACTGCTTCTCCTCTGCTATGTACATCCTCAGAGAGTGTGAGGTTCCCACTACTGCTGCTCAGTCGGCCTGGCTCATTCCTGCAACTCTTACACTTAGCAAAAACCTCTGTGATGGAGGACAATTTAAAAACAATCCTTGCAGTTCTGAATTTTGAAGCCTTCTGAAATGCAGTGCTAGGCTGACACAGCTCATCCTGTACTACTCATCTAGCAACTGAAGACCAAGACAACAACTTCCATGCTAGCCACAGAGCCTTCTTTTTCAACACAGGATGTTTTCAAATTGTGAGGCAGTGCCTAGAATGAATGGCATTTGAGGTAGTCTTCGGAGTGGACGGTGAAGCACGTGTGGTTTTCATGTGGACATAGCAAATATCTTCTTCCAGCTCCTTTTCATCAAGGAATCTTGGGAGTGGAGGGTGTGAAGGTGGGCTGCCATGACTCTCGTGGCACAGACACAGAACCTTGTGGTGTGGAAAGTGAGCTGTATTCTCCTGAAAATTGTAATGGTTCAAAATGGGAACTTGCTGGGCTTAAAGCCCTGCCACACATCTGCTCTAAACTGGGGAAAACAAGTAGCCTTCTTCAATTCTGTCCTCATTTATTCATTTCTGCCTTTCAAGAGAGCAGGCAACACATATGTATACCACTTGCTTTAGATATAAACCCATAGATGGTTTGTATTTGAAATCAGTGCAACAACTCCCCTGGTTTTAATTTACATACTCTTGGGCTGACATTTTAAATTCCTGGCAGAAATGTGGCCACACTAAGAAACTACTAGGTCCAGACAGTATTGAATGATATATGAGATGGTTGTTCTGCCTCTGCCTTGAATCCATCCATCAATTAGCATTCAAAGTCTCTTCTGAAATACAGTCAGACTTTTATTACTGTAATACAAATTTGTGGTCTAGCACATGCCTTTAAAAAGAAGCCAACATCTGAATAAACAAAATCACTGCACTCCAAGAAGATGCCAGAAAGCCCTGTAGGCTCTTTTTCATGGATTTAGCATAGGCTCCAGGAGTTTCCTGGTATATAATGCAGAGACCACAACTGGGCTTTGAACAAGTGCAACCAGGCAATCTGGCCCCCTGGCTGCAGCAGTGCCTTGGCTTTCTAGATTCATTTTGCAATGACTAAAAATAAAGTTATTCAACCCATCCCATAGAAAATACGCAAGACAGAGGGCCTTACTGAGTTTGCCTCTTGTGCGCAGAGTCGGGGGGTGGTAGGATTTTTTGTGAGCACATTGCTGATCCCAAAGTTCTATGTTAAGGACAATTTGCATTTGGGGAAAAGATGAGGGGAAGAAAAGCCTTGTGTTTTGTGTCCTGTAGGTGATTAAAGCCGTGGAGGAAGGCTATCGCCTGCCAAGTCCCATGGACTGCCCTGCTGCTCTCTACCAACTAATGCTCGACTGCTGGCAGAAAGACCGCAACAGCAGGCCCAAGTTTGACGAAATTGTCAGCATGTTGGACAAGCTCATCCGTAACCCGAGCAGCTTGAAGACGTTGGTTAATGCATCAAGCAGGTACAGACTCAGCCCAGAACCATTTCTCAGAGCAAGCTCCTTGTCTGAATACCCACCCCTAGGGCTGGATTCCCTCTGATTATTTATCCTGCTTGCGTTCTTGGGTGAATGTTCCCTCAGCCTTGTTTTGTCCAGGGGAGTTGAAACGTACCAACTTTTTCTGTTGCAGTTGGCAGTAAAGTGAGCAATTCACTAGCTCTAAACGCAGTGCTGCTACCACAAAGAAAATTACTGTGGTCTGTTGTCGCGGCGGGTGTGGGTGGCAGAGTGCCGCGACCTTCCTGGAGAGGCGTCTTTAGAAGGACACTCCCAGGCACACAGGCTCGTCTCGCCCTCGCCGGAGCGATTTCAGCTCTCCTGTGAATCAAGCCTTGGGCGACACTCGATAAGGGACGGGATTCCATGCAGAGTTCCGCAGAGAAAATCCTTATTCTTCTACCTGCAAAGGGGTCCAGGGATGGGGAACTCCAGGGAAGGTCTAAGGGAGCAGGGATTATATGGGAAAAGCAGGGGGAGGGGTATAGCATCAGGGCAAATCGGCTGAGGGTTCAGGGGCGGAGCAAGGGGGAATGATCAGGGGGGTACAATGAATTTACATATGGGAGAAAAGCATCATGGGAGGGATCCAAACTGTCACCATAACAGAAAGTATGCTGCCTCAGGGCTCTCCCTCCAGGGGAGGGCTGTATGCTCTCCCACAACTGGCCTATTGGCCTCCACAGTCTGTCTTTCAAAAACAGGAGTTCCAGCAGTACTTTGTGACAGAACTACCTGTGCTCTGCTGCAAGGTTAGAGAAGGCAAGACTGGGGTGCATGAGGTAGATAGTAAATACTGCTCCAATTATCTGCCTGTTGACTTTATCTTGGTAATACAAACGAAGAGCGTCTCTTGGGGAAACTCTTAGGATGTGCAAAGCTCATGGATGTCCAGGTACATCCTTCCACAGCTATTCCCAGGCATGCTAGCCACCACTACCAGTCGTGACAGTCTTGGTATTTGCAAGAGGAGGTCTCTGGTTCCCAAAGTGCTGTACACAAACCCTTTGCTAAAACCACATTAAGTGAATAGAACAGCCAGTTTGTATTTAAACATGAATGTGAATAGCTACACAGCTACAAGTAAGGTAAACACAACCAAAAAATAAAGCTGCACTTGGGGAGAAAGAGATAAATAGTCTTGGAGAGCTTTTTCTATTTTCACTGTAAGCACACATTTACTTCTGAGCCATCAATGTTGCTAATCACACAGTCCCTTGCAAGGTCATAAAGAAGTTTTATATATGTATGTATGTATGTATGTATGTATATTATTGCTGCTTCACTGATGGCAGTGGAGTTCCACAGATTAACAACGGAAAAGGCCCTTCAGAAAAGTTTATCCTCAGAGGAGGGCCAAATATAGATATGTTGTTTTCATTAAACAGGGATGAGGGAGATAAGATTAGGTTAGACTGGTGGTATGGGGCAAAACAGATACACCACTGTGAGCTTATAGTCCTTTGTCCCCACACCTTCCAAGTGAGCCTTGCACAGCTGCATGTGGCACATCTCACCTGCGACTGGACATCCCTAGGGTGGCATGTCCCTGTGCATGGCATTTTGTTCACTGAAAGAGAAGAACCTGAAATTCCTGTTAATTTTTAAATATGAGATAGATCTGGTTCCTCGGGCTATTTTAGACGTACCATTTGCCATCTGAAGAAGAAATTATTCTTACTAGCAATTAAATGTAATGTCAGTGCCAGCAAACCTGCAGGAAAAGGTTTATGACAGCATAAAATATGTGAGGTTTCTCTTTTGTTTTCAACTCAGAACAGTTATTTTCCAGGCCTGTTACGTGGTGTTTCCTGCACTCTTTTATACCAAGCTGTTATGCCAGATGAGGAGAATAGCCAGGAAACCATTTCCTTGAGCTGCTAAGTACTTTGCTGATGTTTCATTCCATGAATGGGTCCCTGCAATTCCAAACCTCTCCTTTTCAGAGCTGCTGTGGATATTTTTGATATGGATGGAACACCTGAACAGTCAGGCTTTGGGGCTGTGTTTCTATCTTGTACGTTTCTGTGCCCAGACCATAGTAATTCCAAATGAATCATAATTTCAATATAGAGCAGATGTAAAGGATTTTTTTATGTATATAATGTGTTCTTTATGGAAATTCTCATTAATGCAAATAAGGAAGGAAGTCACTCTCTACATTACAGTGTGTGCTATGATATCACTAGGTACCTCCTGACATTAGTGATGAAAATCCACTTCTCATTATGATTACTTAGGAGTTTTGAATTTCTCATGTGTATAAAATGTTATGGGAAGCCATTATGTTCTTGGTACTGCAAGTATTCACATTTTATTAGACCCTTCAGCATTGCTATTAAATAAACAAATAATACTAATGTGCTCATAAAATATACGAAGATTCCTGAAGTGCTATAATAATATAATATCCCAGCTCTCCTTCCAGTTGAAAGTCTTTTAAGTGTAATAGCCACCATCCGAGGCTGACCCAGAAAATGTTTTCTTTACCTGCGGGTAATAGTCTTTACGCAGGGCTTATGCTAGCTGTGTGTCCCGTTTTACAAAGCAGGGAACAGATCTGGGTTCTTTCCTGGCTGACCTTGGACAAGCCCTGTTTGCCCTCTGCACATCATCAGTGGGGTGGTGGATCCCGCTTGTGCCGGGTACTGTATCGGTGCCCCTGCCGCGGTGAAGGGTTATTATTTGCCGGAATTGCTTCTCCGTGCGTGGCACAGCTGAGCAGGGAGCAACTGCCCTGGCAGGGTCCGGAGTGAGGCTGTGGGAGCAGGAGCGTGCCTCTGTTAGCGGGGCTGGAGCGTTGCTGCTCTCTGCAGGCTCTCTGATGCTGTCGGCATCCGAAACCCCCCGTGACTCTGCAGGAGCAGCCCCCGGACTGTTAATGCTCCCTGGACTGTTAACAGCTGCCTGCCATTGATGGCTGCTGCTGGGAAATGTAATTTGGGTTTCAGCTTCCAGGCGCTGCGCTGTCTTAAGTTAATTATGAGCTTTAAAGGTGGAGGAAGAGAGCAAAGCAGGAGTCATCAAAGCGAAGACTTTGAAGTAGGAGTGACTGGGGGAGCCTACTTGTGGCCAAGAGGTAACTGGGATGGATGCCACTCCTCTCCTCCTCCTTCTGCTTGTGGTGAGGACTGGAAATGGCAGGAACTAACTCGGGAACGGGTGAGGTTGCAGGTGAAGTGCTGTTTGATACATTGCATATCAAGCCTGCTAGGAGGATTTAGGCTGCAGCAATCACTGAAAATAAAACAAAAGAATCATCTTTACCCTAAAAAAATGCAAGCAACTCGAGTCAATACTGATTCTGTTTGCTTCTTTGTTTTTGGTTATTTTTAGAGTGTCAAATCTGTTGGTAGAGCACAGTCCAGTCGGGAGTGGTGCCTACAGGTCCGTGGGTGAGTGGTTGGAAGCCATCAAAATGGGCCGGTACACAGAGATCTTCATGGAAAATGGATACAGTTCAATGGATGCAGTGGCTCAGGTGACCCTAGAGTGAGTAGCATCCAGATCATTTTCACTTCATTTCTTGAAATTGCAATGGGAGGAGGGAGGAGGGGGACAAACCATTCAAAAATATGCAAGGATGAGGCTGCAGAAAGGGAAAACGTTATCCTGTGTTTGCAGTCAGCAGTTTCCCTTACAGCAGCTCTATTGATAACAAGTGCAGGCAAGACTAAAATTTACAATCACTACATTGGCGGCCAGTACTTTGTCTCCTTTACTCACAGAAATTAATACATGAGTTTCTGTAATTGTCAGGCCATCCTCTTGACACAATAGCAGTTGATTATTTGGGGTCACTAACAAAATAAACCCTTTACCCTACTAGTAAATGTATAGGTGCTAGATTTCCTGCTGAGACATCCTGGCTTCACAGCAGATGAGCTGGTTTCACAGCTGATCCGGATATAACCAAGTGAACAGTGAAGCCCAGTAAGGTGTGGAAATGGTATTCAGCATTAACAGAAATAGGAAAGAGCTGATGCCAATGCAAGAGCATCAGCAACCCACAGCTCTAGAGGACAGGCTTCCTGAATGAGACCCTTGCTTCTGAATGTGCCCGTGGTTTTTGCACGTGGGTGTGACTGCACTTAAGGCAACAGCCTTCAAATGATTTGGTAAATTCCTCAGGGCTGCTCATTTGCTATGCTCCACCTTTAATTGCTTTCCTTGCTTGTGTAATTGTGTCAGTACTTTCCTCCTGCTGCCTGAGCTGTCTCAAACTCACCTCAAAGCCTGCCTTTCTGGCTGGGTTAATTCGAGCTTAGTTTACTGCAGGCATTAAGGCAGAATGGGAAGGACTGTACTCTGCTGCTTTGGAGAAGGTTGTGTCTCCTCTGACCACGTGCAGATTGCCACTGCACATACAGAATTGCTTCTGAGGATTAAGAATAAAGCTAGAAAAATCCCCCACCCCACAGAACTGCAGAATTTCTTCCTGTCTGCAGCAGTGCTTGCTGCGGAGCTCACCGTACAGCACAGGAGTGTCATGCAGGTCCGTGACGTCTCCACGGAGTTCAGTTTTCCATTGCATACATGGAGGCAGTGCAGGAGCATATCTGCTCTCGCTCTGGTTTTATTTGCTCCACTCACACCATCAGTATTTGCCCCTTACCCCTGGACTCGTCCAGTCCTTTTTCAGCCATTCACATGAAAACCCTGCGCTAGGGATGAAGTCCTCTCCAGCAACTGTCTGGGAAATCAGGGTGCATGGAATCTTACCCAGATCCTCTTTTGAGCTCCTGAGACCCTTACGTGTTGTTTCCCAGCCTTATCCTGCAATTATGTGTCATGTTACTTGGGCTTTTGAGGACTCCACAGTTTAGACTGATAATCTACAAACATTGGCCAAGGAAGAGGGCATCCATCCCCAGGCTGGTCAGAGTCCACATAGCAGAAATAGTTAGCCAGAGGCTGAGCAGGGAGAAGGGAGTAGGATGGAGCAGTAATTTATGAGAAAAGGAAAACATTGGAGCATTTTCCTCCACAGTACCACCCCAATCTGATAACCAGAGCAGCTTCCGGTAAAAAATGCAGGTTGTCTAAAATCCATCACAGATTTATTGCTCTTTTGCTTAATTAGTCATATCAAAGAAGAAAATTAGGCTTCTAGCTTGTTCCTCTTTAGAATTTTGTGCAGTTTCAAGAGCTCTACACGAAACACTCGGAAGTACAATGCTTCTGTTTGGGTCACAGAAAATGTTGACTTGAAACCCAAATTAGTGGGTGTTTCCAGCAGCAAATTAGAAGTTTACTTACTTGTGTAACTTTGAACAATCTTACTATCCCTCCTACACCATCTTAGCATCCCATGCTGCTGACAAAAGTATTCCTAACCTCCAAATTCCTAAAGTGCAGCATTTCAGATTATGAAACAAGATCCTTAATTTGACTTTAAAATTTGACTGTTTCCCTATGTTTATTCTTTGGTATTCCAGAAATTTCAAAAATGTACCCCAAAATCTTTTCAGGCGATGTAAAAAGTGCTTTAAAATGTTTTTTCTGATTGGCAATGAACCAAGAAACCCATTACCTGTACAGTTCTAGCCAGAAGGGCAAGTTGGTTTGAAAGTCTTTAAGTAAGATTGTAGCTGCCAGAGATGCTCTGACTCTCACTAGCTGCAAACCTCCTCGAAGGGCCTCTCACCAGGTCCCAGGATGTCCTCTATGGCACAAATGTCATCCTACTGCTCCCAATGGAGACAACGTGTCTGAGCTGCTCAGTTTCAGCTTTCTTCTGGGCTTTTAGAACAGCAGAGCAGTGCAAAGGAGTTGATGCCTGGTAGCCTGGGGGAGCTTTTGGGTTTTTGTTTGGTTTTTTTTTTTAAAACTGGAAGGAAGCATTTCATGGATCCATCTTCCATTTCAGTTGAAGCTGAAAAACAAGGTCAAAACCTATTCCAGTTTTCCATGTCAGCAAATAAATTTCCCCTCCCCACCTCAGCTGCCTGTGGACAGAGATTCTTGCAGAGATACCTGCTTGGTTCTTCTCTGTCGGCCCACTTTGCATTGCCGAGGTGGCTTGGCAAGAGGGCTTGACCCCACTCAGGTCTGTTTTTGGAAAACAAAGTTCCAAAATTCTTCCCACACCTGTGGAAGAGTAATCAAAAGGCCAGGTACCCACCTAAATCAAAACTTCTCTCATCCATCTCAGAAACAGTAAAAAAAGAAAGAACAGCAGTTTCTCAGCTGTTGAAAAAAGAGAAACCATCATAGCAGTTTAAGAGGAAAAGTATCATGTATTGAAGTCCTGAACTCAGGCTGATGTAAACTGGCAGATTGCCCTGAAAAAATAAAGGGAGAAAAATGGCTCCTGGTGGACTCAGCTGAGACTCTCATGGGTTCTTCAGAAAATAAACACCAAAACAAGCAAAGTTCTTTAAAGGTTGATATACTGAGAGGGGTTGGTTTTCTGGAGGTTTTCATTTTTTTTCTCCATGTAAGAGGGAGAAACAAAACATTTTGTACTCTACAAAGGAGAATTCAGGTTAAATGTTCCTTGTCATTTTTAACAGAGGCAACTGTTCTGTATATTCCAGAGCTGGGACTTGGGGGGATCAGGTGAAAAGATGATCTGAAGATCTGAAAGTAGCTTGCTTTCCTCAAATGACATCAGTAAAACAGTCTTTACAATGTAAGAGGTTGCTTTCAAATACCATCCAAAATTATCTTCACCAAATTCAAACTGTACAGGAGACAGATGTAGAAATTAGGTGGATAACTGCTGCCAGAAAAAGCAGGAAAAAAAACATATGATAAATGCAAAGAATTTCTAAAATCTACTGAAAAAAACCCTACTAGTGCTGTAGGAGGTGTTGGCCATAACACTGACAGGACTGGTAATTGTGGGTGCCCAGCCTGTGGCTTCTTTACAGAACCTGGTTGAGATAGTTGGTGTTCAGCCTTTTTTTTTTTTTTAAACCTCCCTCCCCTGGCATGAAAAGCAAAATCCTGATTACCATTCTGATTCTTTCAAACTGATGGCTTGATGCATTTATTCCAGAAAAGAGTAGTAGTAGTGGCAGATTTCTGAAAGCAAAAGATAAAAAATCTAAGATCAATGAATATCACCCCAAGTCCTAAGCTCTGCCTACTTAAGCAAAGACCTGAAAATGTATATGTTCAAACAAAGAGTGATTTCTACATTTAGCTCTAATTCTTGCAAAGGGATGAATCACCTTGTGAAAAGTGGAGCCTCACCCTCCACCCTCTCTTTCCAACTGGATATCAGACTTGAAGGGAACCTTTCCAGTGGACCAGACCTGCTCTTTAAACTTGTGGACCACCTAGTGACTTTGAGTGTGTCTGGAGCTCTTTCAATCCACTGCAAGAATTACTTTACCAGGACAATACTCAAGAATAGATAGATCCATGACATGAGTTTCAGTCTGACCCTTGACTGGACCAATTACTAACTATGTGGACTACATATTTTCACCTTTTCAAAGATCTGTACTCACTGAATCTCAGGACACCCTGTTGTTTGTTATTAGATGAAGAGCTCTGAATATTTGTAATATGTGTTGTGTTGCTTTGCATTGTATATATTTTTCTTCTAAAATAAAATAAATTATTTATTAAAAGTTATACTGGATGAAGAACATTTAAGAGTTCACCTGCTCTAGCTGCTTATTCTTAACCTGAAATCTCAGTCCTGGGATTGTGATGCTGTGTCTGCTTCTAAACAAACTCTCATCTTGTAATCAGGTAGAATGGGAATTATGAGTAAGAGCAGATGAACTCTTAAAACAAAATTTTTTAAGTCCTCATTTCATGCAAATGTCCCTAGCAAGCGGATTCCTCTCTCTTTAGCATCGTCTGAAGGTCTTTGAGGTTCTTCTTATTTCCCCTCATTCAAACTGACAACTAACTAACTCCATGAGTAGTCCCAGCCTGCATGGGCAACTGTAGTTACACCACGTGCAGAAGAGTGGTGAGATCTGCCCTGGATGGGAGGTGAAACACAAAATATCTGTGGTAGGCTGACGGCTGCTGACCACGGAGATCTTTCAGGACTGTGTGGCCCTTTTGCTTGCATGACTAAACCGGCTGGTGAGGGGGTTGTATTTTATGTGGCGATCCAGTCCTAGTCTGCACTGTGTTTGGCAAACTGGTCCGTGGTGTACAAGTAGTTCTATTTGTAAATAAAATGTTTTAAATCTATTTCTTACAACATTTGTGAATTCAACCCTTGCAAATGGAGGCTCTTGCAGGGAAGGGGATACCGTGTTGTCATTGGCATGCTGCAGCTGGGCTTCCATGCAAGGCAGTGGTAAGAGAGCAGCATGCATGCGGCTGTGTACAGGCTGCTTGGGATGAGCTGACACCAATTTTCCCCTTTATTTCCTTGGCTTTTTGGTCAACTTAGGTAAGCCTTTTAATACCTTGTTGACAAGCGATTCAAATTCCTGCCTGCTTTTATTTCCAGCCCTACATGAATGAAAGAAATGAAAAAGTAAACTTCCTCCCTAAAATAAGAATAAATGTTGTCTCGTGGGGAGGCCAAGTATTTTGAAGCAGGGAGGCCACCCAGCGCATGGGTGCACGGTTCTCCACGGCAGAGGCACGCATAAAACCCAACACCAGGGGTCAGGTCACTTCCACAGCAAGGAGCAGCCTGGATCCTGATCGCAGGTGTTGTTTGCCCGCGGGTCTCAGTGGTGCCTTTTCCTGCAGGTAACACACATTTTTACTGTAAATCCCCGGTGGATGTGTGCACACATCTCCTCTGCAGAGCTGAGCCCAGTGAAATTTCCACTTGGCTGCAGTAACATGAGCCAGGCAGCTCTGGACTGGAGCTTAAAGGCAGTTGTTTTTGCAGCCCTTCAGCACAGAAGTTGTTGGGTTTTTTTTGTCCCCAAACTATCTGGTTTGTGCACCCAGTTCTGTTCAAAATTGGCTTCTGCCTTACACCGCTTTAAGTCCTTCAGCACTGGATGCATGGGAGCATGCAACGTGCTGTAAGTCATACTTGAAACATCGGAATTAAAGCTCCTGCATTCTCTAGGCAGTTTTTAGAAAGTTTTGTTGTCTTTGCTATGTGTAAGGTGGCTTTTGAATAAAGCTGCTGATTTTTATACTTGGTGAGCATCTGGTTCAGGAGCTGTGTCTTCTTCTGGTTCATCTTTGCCGAGGTGAAAGACCCCACAGTAGTGTTTTTCCCCTCTCTGAGGAGTCCCCTATGCTTTTGGCTGGTGGCTTCACATTTGAGAGGATTTGATATTCAAAAAAAAAAAAAAAAAAAAGACTGGATCCCCTGGTGAGCAGTTAATGTATTGAAATCAGAAACTTTTTTCTCCTTTCTCTCTTGCAAATCAATGAGACACTCCTCAAGGATATTGAGTTAAGGGGATACTATATGGGGGGGAAAAAGGCTGTGTAGTGAACTGGGTGGGGGGTTTATTGGACTGATGGGGCTGTTTGTGAAAGGCCAAGACATGCATGCTTTTCTCGAGTTTCAGGCTGTTTTTTTTCCATCATAACATGCAACAGTGTCAGAAATTATACATCTGTGAAATACGTGGTACTGGATTTTCAAAAGAACTCAGCTTGCACTTTAGATACATGGAAAAAAAAAAGCTGATTTTTCAAAAAGTGCCAGCAGAGCAGGACTCAGCAGGGGGAAGATGGATGTTGTGTCTTTTAAAAATCAGGTCCTATACTATGTTGGTTTTGGGGGTTGGTTTGCTTTTTGGGGTTGTTGGGTTTTTGTTTGGTTTTTTTTTGATCTCTGGTGTGAACTTCCAACTGTGCTGTGTACATAAAATAAATTGCATGTAACAATAGCATTACTTCATTTTCCTTCATTATTAAGATGGCTTGCTGAACTAGTTTCACAATTCAGTGGAGGCAGAAATGAAAGCATGTCCCCCTGAGAAGGTAGACACTTTTGCAGGTGCTGCAGCCTTTTCTCTGCCAGGTAAGGAGCACTGCCGATGTGTCTCATTGACCTCCTTTGGTCTGTGCCTCTTATGTTATGATTTCCCTTTGCATCATCAAGTAGCATTGCTAAAAAAGGGTACAATAATGAAATTATGTGTTTAGCCGGAAGCAAGAAACTTGGTATTTTCCAAATCAAAAGGCAGAAAACATGACAGTCCTTGGAGAAGTACAGATCTAGCTTTTGGCTTCAACTAGTTTATGTGTTAATGTATTAGCCTTCACTCAAGACTGCTTTTTATTCAAAGCAGTGTTCATCTGTGTATTTTGTGGACATGGGTTGTTGGCTGTACTTGCACAGGAGTTTCGGCCCAGACTGTGAAGCTGCTGAGTGAGGCACACCTCCATGGGTAGCTCGTGTGAAAATGTGTTGGTGTTCCTTGCATATGCTTGCCTGCAGTCCAGCACACAGCCCTGCTGTGAGCTCTAGGCCAGGTTTGCAATTATGTCTCAGGTGATGGTTGGGCTCCCAGGTGTTGCTGGGGGTTCCCATCCTTTGCATGAATGCGGAAACGTGGTTTCCAGAAAGCAGCTGCATGTTGAAGGTCACATCTCAGTGGCTTTTGGTGGAGAACTTTCTCCTAAAAGACTTGCGTACAGGGTGTCAGCAGCTTAGGGATTCACGAGTGTGTTGGCAGGACTGTAAGGCATGACTTAGAAGCATCCTTAATTCATTCCAGTCTGGAGGTAGAAAGTGA
This sequence comes from Tichodroma muraria, assembly GCA_013390105.1. NCBI lineage: Eukaryota > Metazoa > Chordata > Aves > Passeriformes > Sittidae > Tichodroma > Tichodroma muraria. The sequence continues at coordinate 15,204 of WAAG01053654.1, read as the reverse complement.
GGGTTATTTTTCTAGTGGAAGTCTTCAGACAAAACACATCTCTTATAGTCAACCTTCTTCTCTAACAGCTTCTGTGTCTTGTGCTGGAAACATACATGCAACTGTCTTGATGTTTCTGCTGAGCTTTTATTCCTAAAATTTCTTTGTTAACACTTCTCTACGCAGTAAGAAACCTCTGCAATTACACTCTGCCATAACTGATGGCCTTACCTGGCTTTAGAGGTGTCATTGAATTTGATAACCCAAGGTCCTGCTGTGGTATCTCCAGGAGATGATTTGTCCCACTCCTGTCTTTGGATGGGATAAATTGCACTCTGGAGGTGCCTCTGTTGCACCATTCAGGTGAATCACACGAAAGTGATTACCTTCATCTATAAATCTGAATTTTGGAGGGTGGAGCTGATGACAATCTTTTCTCCTGATCCTTCATTTTACATTAACTGTCCTATTTTACAGCTTTCCTGTAATGGTAGCCCAGTAGGCAGAATCAACACAAATGCCCTTGGCTTCTAGGATTCACCTCCCCAAAGCAAAACCAAATGTAGGTTTACGGGAAGATTTGCAAAGACACAAAGGGGAGCTACTTTGCTAATTCTTGTTGACTTTAAGGAGTCATCAGGATGGTGGCCATGCTCAAGGCTTTTGCCATTTGTATTTGGCTTTCCCTCATCTGAAGAGGAAGAAAGCATGGACTGACCTCACTCCTCACTGCTCATATCCAAGATCAAACACCAGCCTCTCCCATGAGAAGAGGAAACAGCAACATGGGCTTCCTTACATGGCTTTTCTCTTGGAAATAGGACTTTTCACGACTAGCAGAATCCTTGGCCAAAGTGGATGCTGACACTTTGCTGTCTGACCTTTCTCCTTGGCCAGCGAGGTGATCTCATTCAGATCACATCACCTCTCTGAGACACTGTCAGCCATAAAAAAAAGAAAACGTTTACAAATGGGGAAAATAAAACCTGCCAACTAAACTTGGCTCTGGGAGCTGCCAGTGATAACAGGTAGGCACTGGCAGCGGCAGCAGCGCATGCGGCGCGTGGTGTGCGCAGCGACATGTGCCTAAGAGGTCCATGGAACCAACGTCTGCTTTCTCCCACAGGGATTTGAGACGTCTGGGAGTGACACTTGTTGGTCACCAGAAGAAGATAATGAGCAGCCTTCAAGAGATGAAGGTCCAGTTGGTGAATGGGATGGTGCCGTTGTAACACGGTTTTTAAAGTTGCTTCCTCAAGTGGGTCGGTCCTGCACTTTGTACTCTAGCCCTGAGATTTATTTTGACTAAAAAAAAACCAAGAAAAGATAAAAAGGGAAAATCGGTGGTTCCTATAACTGAAGGATGTTGGCTCCTGCTGCAGCATTTCTAAAGCAGTGTTGGACTAAAGTTTTGCTTTTTCTTCCTATTTGTGTCCTCATTTTCATGAAGTCAATGTAAGATGCATGGAATGTGGAAACGAATCTGCTGTACATGAGGTTAACCAGTCTCTTAAGCTTCAGCGGTGATGACAAGCCTTCCACCATGTGTTGTCTGTACATGGGAGGTACACATATATATATAGCACCTTTATATACTGAATTACAGCAGCACACGGTAATGCTTCCAAGGACTGACTTGAATGGAGGATTTTTGTGGTCATTCATGGACTCCCAATAGCTGCAGTTTGCTGAAGTATAACTTCGAGTCTTATTTGTCTACAGAAGTGTATTGAAGAGCAATATGATTAGATTATTTCTCGATAGATATTTTGTTTTGTAAATTTAAAGAAAAGAAAAAAAATGCTGTTACACAGCATTAAGTTATAGAGACTAGCATATAAACATGTTGCTTGCTCCATGGCAAATACAATACAGGGTGTATATTTTGTTTTCCTCCTTCTGTGTTACCAAGTTCTTTTTATTTGCTCTTTGGGGAGGATAATACATGATGAAGATGTATATATTGTACAGTTTGCTACGCATCAGGTACAAGACTGGGGCTCTTTCCTTGGTTTATTCCTTCTTTCCTCCCTCTTTTACTCAGTCTCCTTTTTGTGTTACCCCTATGCTTCTTTGTATTTTTGCTGCAGTTTGGTTTGATCAACACATAAAACCTTCAGGAGTTTTGATTATGTATATGAGGTAGAAGGAGTTTGATTAAATAAAAGATGTTGCCCCCCTCTTCCTTTACACCATGGGTTGAGGACATCCAGAAGAAGAGAAGTAAAACATCTGGTTCTTGATGGCCTCCAGCAACAACGTGGCATCAATTTTTCTGTATCTTGGCCAAAGATAGCATGGGATTGCCTCTGCACAGGTGCTTTAGCCCAGTAGCCATCACCCAGTGCAGCTATCGCCTCTGTTCTCAGACCCCAGGAGAGAAAACACAAGGTGGTTTTAGCTGGAAGGAAGGAATTCTGTTGTTCCTTTTCTGATGATGTGGGTTAAGTCCTGGGGCACAGTGTGGAAATGAACCTGTGGCCATCCAGTGTGGAGATTTTGTAGTATTTCTCCCACAGTGGTGGGAGTGGGATTATTTTTGGAACTGTACTGTCCCAAGCTGTTTCTCAGCATTCTCGGTTTGCTGTGGACATGACCACTTTGTGTTAGGGAACAGAAGGAAGAGAAGAGCAGAGTAGCCCAACATGGTCACAGTGATGGCATCCTGAGGGCAACAAGATGCCGTTCGTGTCGGGCTAGCACAGCTCAGATCAGGGCTTGGGTGTAGCTGGGGTTCAGTGTATCCATTAAAGCCCATGGCTGGTATTTTCAGAGGGACCCGAGGGCAGCCCAATTCCCTGGGAATCACACCAAGAAATATTTTGGGGTGGTGCTCCTCTTTTTATTGTAGATAGGATTAAACAGCACAGTTAATTTGGTGTTCGTATGTTGGGCTTTTATTTTGTGAAGACTTTGATAATGATTTTAAAACAGCTCAGTGGATTACAAGGGTTTGTTGTTTCTGTAAATGTATTGCTTCCTTAGAGTTTGGCTAGCATCTTGTGGCATCCTTCCTTAGCAATAACATCAGTCTATGGAGTTGCCGTAGCTCCCTTCATCCCCGGTGCTGCAGAGTCAAGCCCAAAGAGCTCAAACAGCCAAAAAGGAGGCCTGTGTCCTTCATGTCTTGCAGAAACAGGTGTTGCAAGGCACCTGAAGCTGTTTCAAAGTCTTTCATTCATTTCTCCCAGTCTTTGGATGAGATTTGATACAGAGAATGTGGTTTTCTTTCAAAGAAGGGAAGCGTCTAGGAGAAGAGGCTGAGGTTTTTTTTCCTTAGCAGCAGGGCTTTGTTTGCTTACAGCAGGGCTTCTTCAGGCAATATTTGCCTGTTCTGAAATGGCCCCCTCCACCTCTGTAAGCAACTGCTGAGTTCCTCAGGAATCAGGAGAAATAGGAGGGAAAGGAGCCACAGTGAGGTCTAACAAATCTTGTTAGTGTTATTTCTCATCCCGTTGTTTCATTTTGGCAGCCACCAGACCACAAAAGAGGAAGAGGGTATCAAGACATAACAATTTCGACACAGAAAAGAGATTTGTTATATAATAAACAAGATTATTAGAGCTGTCAGCAGAACAGTCTTCAGATTATTTGTGCCTCCCTGTCTACAGTGCTTGGGAGAATAACATGTAGGAAGACAGAAACAACTCATTTCGCTGGGAGGAATCATTTGTTTGCCTGCATCCATTGGTGGCCCTGAGATGCTATTAGCAAATATGTAGCACTTTCTACCCATCATCTCCACTCATTCCTTTCCTGTTGGCTCTGTGGGAGGAGTTGAACTCCATCTTTTTTTCCTGGGCTCTTAAAAGCAAAATCCCCTTTTCATCATTTGCATTGCTTGGATACCTACCAGATGCTGGAGTAACGTTCAAAACAACGAACCAGTGGAAAACAAAACTGTTCTTAAGCCAGACTGCATTTGTAAATAGGGCACCTCTTCTTGCTTCTTCCAATAAATAAATAAATAACCTTTTCTATTTATTTCAAGAGCTGTTCTTGCTACAGGTCTCTGTATTAATAGACTTTGTCTCGGGGCTAAAAATAAAACATTATTTTAATGGGTAGGGTCCAAAGGTTGCAGCTTCTATGTCCATGAGAAAATTACAGATACAATGGAGGTTTTCAGTTCCCATCCAAGAACTGCAAGAGCTTTGTGTGTTGAGCATGACTATATGTATTGATGTGCAGCAGAACAAGATGACAGCAACGTTTGGCTGGTTATGTTCTTGGAAAGGGCTGTAGGTGGATTTCCTGCCCGTGGTAAGTCCAAACACTTTGCTTTTCCAGCTCACTACTGCTGCAGCTGTGCCAATGGATTCTGTTTTTTCCAGTATATTTTGCTGATAATTGAGAGGGAGGTATTTCAAAGGATCCAAAAGGTGGAAAGGCTTTTTTTGATACAGTTTTTCATTTTGGGAGAAGGAAATGTCCCCAAGAATGGCTTGTGTAGACTGACGCCCTTTCATTGTGCAGCCACCACTTGGAAAAACTACTTGAGCATTAAAAAGGAAGACTGATATAAAAGGGAAAAAAATCAGTTTAAAATTTTATTTATTCCTTCTCTATGTTAATAGTGAGAAGAATAAAAAATGAANNNTTTTTGGTCTATTCAGTGTTGAATATAATTAGAAAGTCACAAGTATTCAAGAAATTGTGACTCCTTGGACTGCTGTGGATTTGAAATTAGATGTTAAGGCAGATGTAAGATCAGTAGCAGTTTTAAGATTAACACTTAGTTGCCAATCCTTTATTGTAATTCCTTAGAGCAGGTAGAGCAGGAGCTGGTGCATCCAGCACTGCCAGAGCTGCAGCATCTGTCTCAGCCCCTTGCATCAGTGTTTTAACTCATAGGAGACTGTAGCATTGCTGTATTTATTCCTTCCCTTTCCCCCTCTTTGGATGCTCTCTGTGCATTTTGTTTGTGTACATGGGGGTTTTTTGTAGTGTAAGATACAAAATTTTCTATTTTCTCATAAAAATAAAAACCTTTGACTAACAGCAACATCCAGTTGTGGATCACACATACGTTTGACCCCTTGACTTTCCACAAGGCATCAGGATTTCCCCCCTTGGAAAGGAAATGAATTCTCTGTATTTTTTTTTTCCTAAACAAGATTTGGTGCTACTCTTGGGGTCCCTGAGGGAAAGAGAGCCTTTGGGATAAGTGAGACTTGTAGACCTCTATGAATGCATCTGGCCTTGTTACAGGCTGTTACCACTTTTCTCTGTTTTGGGGGAAAAATACACTTTTTTAGTCTAGTTTCTGGGGCAAATGGCCTGCCAAACTGACCAAGCCCCAGATCAGTCCCTCACCACACATCCCTCAGAAATACGATTTTTTTGTGATTTTTTTTTTCCCTCCCAAGATGTGATTTTCTCTGAATTGTTTTGGGAAGGACCCTAGCAAACCTGAGGCCAGCTGGAGCACCTGCCACCACATCCCCTGCTCCATGGATTTGGGGGCAACCACGTGCTGCAGAGGGTCTCATGGGCCAGCCTTAGGGAGAGGTGAGAAAAGCCATAGGTGGGAAAGGCCAAGGGCCAAGGGGGAAAAGACTGACCCGGGAAAGGTCTTAGTGGAGGTGATGATGGGCAGCCACCACCTTCTTGTCCACTGCTAGAGGACAAAAGGAAGAGGTGCAGATTCGGATGCTGTTTCTCCTGACATGACAGGAAGCTGTGGCAGATGATGGGTATGGTGCACTCATGCCGTGGCCAGGAAAGGCATGATAGGCTGGGACAGCAAGGGAATGCTGCCTCATACATTAAAGGGAGCACAAGGACAATTGGGTTAGCAAGTGGAGGTTGTCAGCAACCTGGATGAAATCTCTCTGGATTGACGTGCCAGTCCCCACTCAGTGTTTTCTTGTTCAGCTTGAGGTTGTCCGCTGCTGGACCACGATGGCGGCAGGTGCTGTAAGGAGTCAGAGGGGCTCTGAGGACAGAGGGAAGATCTGTTAATTCGCCCATATAGACAGCATCCTTGATAGCTTCGTGGAGGCAGAGAGCCTGCTAAGGGGAAAATACAAACATGGGGAAACATCCATTAAAAACTAGAGCTGGCTGCAAACTCTTTCCGCAATGTTCCATCTTAAGTGAGAGCTAAGGAATTAGGCAATTTCCAATGAGCCTTTGTGCTCAGATTGGCTTGGGACCAGCTCTTAAATCTCAAATCAGTATTTGCCTATTATTTTCCTCTGCTGGGCTCAGAGTGAGAAAAGGCACTTGCACTTTGTGGGGGCCAGCTAGTAAATTTACCTGCACAGAAAGGTAAGGTGCTTTACCTTCAAAGTGGGTCCTTAAGCACGTGCCTGACTTGTTTTTTGAGCGGTTCTTCTGCACAGCCTCTGTCTGGTCCCTGAATAAATGCGCAGCTGCATCTCGAGTCGCAAACACCAGCTCTTGTGAATGCTTAACAAGCTGTGCTCAGGGTAATATTCTCTGCATCACTCTTGTTTTCAGTAAAAATGAAATGAACTGCAAGGCAAGATGGTGGCTGTGCTGGAGACATTGCAGGGCAGCTAAACAGTAACTTGGACTTATTTTCCTATCCAATAATATAAAAATGGGGCTGAGTGGACTCTGAACCTCTCCCCTCCTCTGCCAACCTGGAAGGGTTCGAGCCTGTAATGCCAGAATCCCCAGAGGATGCTGTGGCCCCAGGGCAGGAGCAGTGGGGAGGCTGCTCCCCATCACCCCGTGAAGCCGAGCTGCCATGCAGAAAGCAATGCAAGATTTATGAAGCTGTGGGGAGAACGAGCAAGGGACTCTTCATGTATTTTTCATGGGCTGAGCTGCATAAATAGTATGCAATGCATAAGCTGTGACTGGATACTTCCACAAAAAAAAACAAAAAAATAACCCTAAAAATTTTTAAAATAATAATAAAAAAATAAGAACAAAAAAGGGGGACCAGCAAGCAGGAGAAGAGATGAAAGAATGAGATTGATTTATTCAAGTCAACAGGGCCTGCTCAAAGTCACCCTCAGGTGCATTAAGAAGCAGCCAAAACAATTCATCTTTGCCTACGTGTGGAGGGACATGGACCTCAAGGACTGGAGAAGGGCACACGTCGTTCTGCTTGGTAAAATGGGTGGGTGGCAGGAGAGAAACCACCTTATCCGCGATGCCTCGGATATGGTGTGGGACTTATGGAGGTGCTAGGACAAACTATTGCAGCAGCAGGCAGGTCAGTGTAGAAAGTGAATGACACTGGGGCACAGAGAGACAGCTCAGAGTGAGGTAACACTGGAAAAAGAGAATGCCACTGGAAAACTCAGTGCAGAGGTGAGTGCTGAAAACATGTTGTTACCTGTTGCAGTTCCCTCAGCAGGTGCATGAGTGCTTACAAGTGTGGAATTTTAATAATGCATCCACTGGCAGAGCTTAAATGTCATGTACATGAAGACAGGTATCGAAACAATCCCAGGCTGAGATTGGGTAGGAAATGGGAGCCAGAGCAGCATGGTGGCCAACAAAAAGCTTTACTTGTTTTGCAGCCATGATAGCAGACCAGGGTGTGTTTGCAGTTATTGCATGCCATAGGGTTTCCAGGGGAAAAAAGCCTCGGAGAAACAAGTGTGAAGTGTGTGATGCTCGCTGACTGCACCCATTGTCTCTATAATATGAGTGCCAGTGGGAGCATCTGGTGCAATTCCTTTGTGAGCTGCTGGATATTGGTGGCTGCAAGCCCCAGCAGTGACCTTTGACAACCCATTAACATATGGCTCATTATTTTCCTCCCAGAAAGTCCTGTGAGCCAGCCATGGAGGAGAACAAGGCACCCATGTTGGTGATTTTCTTACCCCTTCATTTCCTCACCTCTAGCTGGGGTCAGCTCAGTTACTCACAGCATCAGCTATAGTAGTATTCAGCAAATTGAGTGTAAGAAAAGAAGATGTTTTCTTACACTGGTGTGTTGCTTTTATAACCCATTAATAGCTCTAACCAGGTTGTTTTGACCCCTGAACTCTTCAAGCTTCCCCTTAAATGGGCAGTGGATGCATTTGGCCTGGTGACAATGACTTATTTCTCTCAAAGCTGATTTTTTAACTACAAAACCAAAAGAAAAATCTTCCAAGCTGATAAAAAATAAAAAAGCAGAAAAACTGTGAGATGGGCTGCCTGCCTGTTTGCTCCCAGTAAAGACCATATTTATTACAAGAAAATAGAAATCCTATGGATTTCTCTTCTGAGGTCTGTGTTTCAAGCTTGACATTTAAACATGAAACTGCAGGCTCTAAAATTTAATCATTTACTTCTCAAGAAATATGGTGTGTAAAGCCGCTGAGAAAAAGGGCATGCAAGGTAAAAATATTTCATTGGGAGAAGAAAAAGGAAGGTAGGGAAATTATATGTTCGTTTAAAAAAAGAAACAAGATATGGAGCAGCCTCTCCCATCCGGTGGGCAAAATGATGTCAAGGTGTCATCCTACGGTCCCTTTCCATGAGATGTGTAGGAGCTCAGGGCTTCCTCAGGGCTTGCTAATATCTTTCAAATGGCATAAGATTCATGGTTGGACCCAGTTACTGGAGGAGGAGGGAGAAGGAGGCGTATATGTATGTATAGAGATATAGAGAGAGAGATGCATGGCTGTATGTGCACACATATGCAGAGGCACTGGGTGGTCATCTCTTAATTAAGACAAGAATTAGGGCATGGCTAATAAATGGTGAATGGCAGCAAATAGTCCGGGAGTGAGACTGGATTGGGCTGAAAAGAGTGTTTTCAGCCAGGCAGGGAGGGGATAGATGGAGATCATGAAGGTGTGGCACTGGGAAGGATTTGGCCTTCATTAGTGTTCCTGTCCCAGGATGAATTAAAGACCTGTCTGGGAGAGGAGAGAGGCGGTGCTAGAGTGGCTGCAGAAGGGAAGGGTGTTCTCACTAGTGCTAAAATCCCTTGTTCCATCCCACTGGGCAGTCACCAGCCATCAAAGCAGGGAAGGGCAGATTGAATTGACTGGATAAAGTGGCTGGGAGCATGCATTTGGCAAGAAATGAGGAGAAATTAGATGGAGGGGAGCCACAGGCATGGCTTTCATCCTGGCTTGGCCATTGCTTTTGGACTTGAAAGTCACTCACAGGCCTAAAGGTCAATTGATGGTGCCCAGGTGGGAAAAGAATATGTTTATTTGGCTTGGAAACAATGGCCCTTTTGGGGAGTTTCAGTATTTTGGAGAAGAAAACCAGGGTTTCACAGCCAGAGTTTGTGAACAGCTGAGTGCACACTGGGCTCTACACAGGGACTGGCTTGCTCAGCAGCTGCTAAAACCTGGGTTTGGTGACTTTAGGTCTTGAACATGCCCATGTGAGTCCTTCTCTTGGCCAGCAAGGGGAGAGGGAAGCATAAGTGGTCCCTTCATTCCTTTGAAACCCAGGGTTTTGAGAACAGGCCTGCACAGCCAAAATCTTTTTGTAGCAACAACTACACATACCCCAGAGAAAACAGTCAAGTAAAGTGAACAAACAAAACAGTCGTAAATATTCTGTGTAAGGAAAGGTTGTTGGCTCTGGCAGAGGCAAAGTTGGGCTGTCTCTTGGGAGGGGAGTGCTAGAGGTGCAGTGTCCCAAGTCTACATGAATCGTTGCTTCAGGTCCCATCCCTGTGAGCTGTGCTTCATTGCCTGTCGTTTTAGGCAGCAGCCAGAGACTCTGAATCCTTGGCTCCTGCATTTGCATCCCCTGCAGCCAGGGTTAAAGCCTTCCTGTATGTTCATCCCTTCCTAGAACCCCGAATTTGTGTGATTGCTTCATCAGGGAAGGCAATTAGCATTCAAGTGCTGCTCTTAGCATAATCAGAAACACAAAAGGCTGACAGCAATAGCTGCAAAGCTAGGGCCCTGGTCAGAAATTTAATGGAGAAATAAATTATGGCAAGAGAGCTCATTCAGATCCGGAGTTGGGCTGCAGAGGGTATGAGGGCAAAAAAGAGCCCTGCCTCCTGCTAGTTTGTCATCCACGCTCCAGAGATCCTCATGGCTATAACCGATAAGCAGCTGATAAACAGCTCAGCTTCTTCAGGAACAGAAGCATTCCTGTAAGGAGTGGCTGAGACCCCCGGGAGCTAGCCAGGGGTACTGTGAGTCCTCCTGGAACTGCATCCTAGTTCTTTAAAGCCAGACCTTTCCCTGGAAAAACTCAGCTTATTTCAAAGCGCTGTTATTTATGTCTTTGTGGTAGAGGGGATTTTTCACAAGCAGTCACATCCCAATACTGCTGAAAAGGGGGGAAAGAACCAAAACAGATAAAACCTGATCACTGGAAGCAGGCTTGGGTGTCAAAATAAGACTTAAAAAAGCCAGATAAGTATCCCAGTGATCTCTGTAAAATTGGGAAGCCTGACTGAGTGCAGCTTGGGAAGGGAAGTACCTGTTTGTGGCTCTTTCTATGCAGCCACANAACAGACAAACAAAAACAGGCAAATAAAGGGAAAAGGCAGCAAGGTGAAATGCCTCTGATGCCTCTGTCAGTGATGGCATTGTATGGGCATCTGGCCCCCAAAGATGGCACCGTTGTCTCAGTGTAAGCTTTTTTTTCAATATTATTCACCTATTCAAGGGGAGGAGAGATCTTATTGTCTAAAAGAGAGATGAAAACAAAGGTCACTGTGTTCCAGGTTATTTTTTTACACCACAGAAACATCACACTGATTAAGTGGTGACTTTGTAGGAACTGATAAATCAGGAGTCAAATAAAATAATGGGGGTTTTTTTGTTTCCTCAGCCTGAGATTTGATTTGATTGGAATTACCTTCATTAGAATCTGACCCTTAGCAAAGCCTTTTTGCATTCACCAGAAGGTTTACCACAGGGCAGTGCAAATTTCCCAGCTTTGGGACATGACAGCATGAAGGAAGGTTATAAAAATATATGAGACTATTTCTTAAAAACATATAAAATATATGCATAATAAAAACTAAAAAATGTAAAAGCCTTTATTAAACCAAATTTAATGCTGTAGAAATATGATCTTGTGCTTCCCCTAGACAAGAGAAAGCTACAGAATCACTCCAGATGGGCCACAGTGAGGACTTGTATTTGTGTGTGTGTCTGAGGGATGCAGAAAGGGAACCGAACTTGTGCTAATAAGCAGCTACTCAATATGCCTTGATGAGTGAATGTACTCAGAGTCTATAGAGGGTAAAGTGTGCTGCAGTGAGAATGGGAGATGATTCCCCGCATATGAATTTGCCTAAGTACAGAATAAACATCTATTTTTTTCTGCTTTCCCCCTTTTTCTAAAGCCCAGCTGTCTGTTAATGCATATAATGATGGTTCCTTCAGGGACCAAGCCTGAATTCCCATTCATATGCAAAAATCGTAAGTGGGAAACTTTAGGTTTGGCCCAAACAACAGTGTGCACTTCTTCCAATGAAGGAAATTCCAGCTTGCCATATTTTTCCTGCTCAGTGCATGCCAGATGTCTGAAAAAAAAAGGGAGGATAGTTATTCCTGTGTATGGAGCCAGAGCTGGCAACAAGGAAAGGATGCTTTTGGCACATCCATAGCACGCCGCCTCCACACGGGAGCATGGAGCAAGGGAAAGCCAGGGGGGAAATTGTCTTGCTCATGTGGCCACGTTTGTTTTGAACACCAAACCTCTGCTGAGGGTGTTGTGCTGACCCTGTGAAAGGCAATGGCTGTGTCACAACAGGATGCATTTAGGGAGAGAGGAGGGGGAAACAAAGGTCTGAATATGACAGCAAAGGGACCGAGGCAACTGGCAAAAACAGCTGTTTGTGTAAAACTAGCTCCTGAGTGCTCTTTTTCAAGTGGCCTCCTCAGTGCTTGCACGCCAGTCAGCACTGCCTCCCCGAAGCCCTGCCTTAAGCTGCCCTCCAAGAGCCTGCCAAATGTTCATATTGTGGAAAGCAAAGGCTTAGAAAGCTGCTTTTAGGCTTCACCAAACCATTTTGCTTTTAAAGGAGGCCTTTGGCATGGCAAGAGAGATCATGCTGAGCAGAAAGAGCAAAGCAATGCTTTGCAGTGAAGTTTTGCTGGAGGCAAAGCATTAGAACAAGTGCTGAGGCTCATCCCTGGGTGATGGGGATGGGGAATGTTCTCATTTTGGGGAGAAATAGCTGGATTGTTACTGGGAAACAAAAACCTCAGAATATTCCTCCTTTGGGAGGCTCAGGCAATAATCACTGTGGGATTATTCTAGGGGGCTGTGTGGGTCGTGTGTGACAGGCAAGTCATTTTTCATGCTGGATGCCTGCCCTGGGATCATGTGCTTTAGAGAGAGGAAGTGATTTGGGAGGCAGGTAGTCAAATTCATGGTTTTTTTTCTCTTTCCCCAATAAGGAAGGGTCAGGAGAGTATTCCTTTCCTGCTGTCTCAAGATGAATCGGGGCTTTGCGGTGGTGAGGCAGTGGTGGTCTGTTAAGAGCCTGAGGGATTAGGGCTGGCAGGGGGGCTATGGCAGAGCCTCACAGCTGGTGCAGGTGCATTTCCAGCCATAAGAAGTAGTAACAGTCCCGGTGGAAATATTCAGCTGCAGTAAGAGTAGACAGAAATCTATTATCCTTGTGAATGCAATGTCAATATTTACAGAGAGAGGTCAAAGAAGAGAGCTCTGCTGAGGAAATGTCAGCTCTGGAGAAGGAGGAGGCATAAGCAGCATTTGCATTTGTGCTGGAGCAATCCCTGCAAAACTGAGGAGTATTCAGGAGGTTTTTGACTTCCAGCCCTATTCACCCCATCTTCTTGTACCATTGCATCGTCTGCTGCAGCAGTTTAGGGCACATCTGCAATGCCTGGAAGCAATGCTGGATGCTTCCTCCTCCTTGGGGCTTACCAGCATGAATGTGAGTGGTGATCCAGTCGTGCTGGTTGCAGACTTAAAAGCTTTCCTTATCTGCCATTAGAAGGCTCCTTTGGAGAGAGGCAAAGACAAGAGGAACAGAAAAATGGCACAGAGCAAAGAACACAGGGTCCAAAAAATCATTTAGGCTGATCCAGGTTGGTACCTGCAGCTAAGAACCTACCAGGTAAGACAGGATTATGGATTTAGATAAAGGATCTCAGAGGATTTTTCTGCAAGCTTTTTGCTTAGGGTGGAAAATGTCCAAAATGGATTTAATCCCCCTTGCTCAGAACTATTAGCACAGGGGTGCTACTGGTATTGCTGGTAACACAGGAGTTCCTGGGCCCTCGTAAATGAGGACCAAAGAGGCTTTGTGTGAGCATGAAAGGGCAGGCAGAAGCACAGGCAAGAACACAGCCTCAAAAATAGCTTCTTGCCAGCATGTGCAGTTGCTGCCCACAGATGTTGCCCATGGGAATGTCAGGACCCCCAGGTGATGCTTCCAGGTGTGGGAGGACAGGGGAGCATTACTACCCCACAGAGCAGGTATCCAGCCTTGTGGCTGCTGGGGGGATTGGGTGTTTCCCCATAAAAGCATTTTTTTCACTAGGGAAGGAGGCTTGAGACATCCCAGAAAAGCTGAAAACTCCCATGCATTTCCCAAGTGGAGAAATGCCTCTTGCTAAAGACTTGAATTCCTTCTTCGGTCTTCAGGCTGAGATTTTGCCAGTAACTCTATTTATGTTCAATGAAAACTTCAGAGGCTGGTGGCCTGTGTGGACGTGGGATTTGCCAAGTTCTGGTTTTCACTGGTATTAACATGTACGTGGCCAAACAGATGGGAAACCACCCGGTGAGACAGAGCCAGCGATGTAAATAAACATCAGAACCCTCTCACTGCTTGCTTAGGCAATGGATGCTTTGTCCACATTGGACTGAGCCCAGAGGCAGGAGATTTGGGGAGCTGAGGAGGTTGTGGCAGGGAATTTCCCTGCCACCACACTGAGTTCAGGAAACAGGGCAGCCCTGTGGGGTGCAGAGCATCCCATATCTGTGTCCCATGTGCCTGGGATGGCAAAGGACAACTCTGTGGCACGGAGAAAGCAATTTTGGGCTTTCCAGCTCCCTTCACATTAAATGCTATTGCATTTGGGTGGGATATTTTGGAGCTGTTTCTCTGCTGGCTATTTCACTCCAAACAGTTTATTAAAAAACCAGAAGTCCTGGCAGGTTTATGCTGCTTGGTATTTAAAGCCAGATGATATGGATTTATTCAGCATAGGATCTTGTGATTAGCACTGTCTGCAGTGCCTTCCCAATTCCCAACTGCCTTCCCCATTGCTGTCCTGGTGGCTGCCCCCTTCCCTTTGCTCCTGGGACTTCCTGCACTTTTTCCCATCAGGGATTGTAAAAACTGTGCCATCATCCTTGCCTGTTGAGCTGTAACTGACTAGATATTAATACTGATTAGGAAAAATAACGCTATGTTCCTACCACCTGAGCATGGAGAAGGATATTGCCTTGGGCATGCACGTGTGTGTGCCACAGGAGTTCCCTGCAGCCGACAAAATATCCGGGGCCGTCTCTGTGAAAATGAAGCCCCGCTAGCAGCACCCCTCGTTCCTAGACAGTCTGCAGACGCCTGGGCTGTCCCCCAGCTTCCCTCAGCGCCCTGGCAAAAGCAAAGTGTCTTTCGGAGTGGTAATTCCCAGTGCCCGCTGGACATTCCCTGCCTGCCCCGCTCCCGGCTGTTCACTGCTGCCGCGCCCCATGGTGCCGCTCACAGGCGGGGCCGGCCCTGGCGAACCGGGACAAAGCAGGGCAAACTGGGACAAAGCGCGGCAAACCGGGAAAAGCGGAGCAAAGCAGGGCAAACTGGGACAAACCGAGGCAAACCGGGACACGCCGGGGCAAACTGTGGCAAACCGGGACAAAGCGGAGCAAACCAGGGAAAACCGGGGCAAACCAGAGCAAACCAGGAGACACCGGGGCAAACCAGGACAAAGTGGGGCAAACTGGGGGAAAGCAGGGCAAACTGGGACAAACCGGGACAAAGCGGGGCAAACCAGAGCAAACCAGGGCAAACCAGGACAAACCCGGACACACCGAGGGAAACTGGGGCAAACCGGGACACACCAGGACAAACCAGGGCAAACCGGGACACACCGGGGCAACCTGGGGTATACTGGGACAAACCGGAGCAAACCGGAGCAAAGCAGGGCATGTCAGGGCAAACTGGGTCACACCAGGACAAACTGGGGCAAACCGGGACACACCAGGACAAACCAGGGCAAACCGGGACACACCGGGGCAACCTGGGGTATACTGGGACAAACCGGAGCAAACCGGGGCAAAGCAGGGCATGTCAGGGCAAACTGGGTCACACCAGGACAAACTGGGGCAAACCGGGACACA
>WAAG01053648.1:0-22382 GCA_013390105.1 Tichodroma muraria | reverse complement strand
ATCTCACTTTAATGCCTAAGTATATTTATTTTTCTTCAAAGAACATTTGAAGATCCTGTTCTCCCATTCTGTAGCAGTAGCATAGAAGAGTCCACCCACACATGAACCTGTTGTGCTAAGCACTGAATAACCTTTCCTTCAATTATATTCTTCAACTCAAAGATTTTTTAATTCAATATTAAAGTCAATGGCATTCATGCAGGGGTAACATTTTCATTAGAAATGTGAATTTGTTAACCTTATGGCAACTATCACCACTGTAAAAAATTACTTTGTACATTCCAAATAATGAAGCAAAAATCTTATCTTTTTAGAACAAACAAACTTACAAATTGGAGTGAATGCTGTATTTTGATTAGATTTAGCCAATGCAGTTTAGCTGTTGCGGCCAAGACTGACAGCTGAGAAATTCCATAAAAGATTCAGGATGAATACAGCAAGAGAAGAAAACTGGAAATCTAAGGCCATGTGAGGAGCTGTGGTACAAATATCCATAACAAAAATATAGCGTATTTTCAAACTTCTCACATTTTATACAAAAAGAGGATTTGGCATTTGGGGTAGTAACTTTTTGGCAACAATGGATTTTCTTGACAAGTCATACACTGATTCTACCTTTTTGTTTCACCACAATCAAAAAAAATCAAAACTATGTCAATTTCAAATCATTCTTCAGTAGAAATTGGCTTGAGATAGCATAATAGAGAATTCAAATCCTGAGTGTTTGCATGCAATGTAATTAAATACCCATGAAGAAAGGCCAGAGTAAAATAAAATTTACTGTTTCACATCTATGGCTCTGTCAAAGTCCCACTCAGGTGGAACACAGTTGTTTTTAAGCAGCTGAAAATTTAATGGTAAACAATGAGATTTAGTATGACTAAGAAATGCATTCAGAGTTACTTGCATCGAAATTAAGTTTGCATAGATACTCAGAAAGTTATTTGAGATTAGTTTTCATCACAATGTTTGACGGGTTCACAGTCACAATAATCAGAAGGCATTAGACACAATGAACAATATAAGCCTTGTGGTCAGGGCTTCTCACTTCCAACCTAACTGGGATCCCTCTTTCCTACCAGAGCTCCCTCTGGTTAACTCGCTGATTTTTCTCACAGTTATTTAGCCTCAGCAGAAATGGAGGGATTTCTACCACCACATTCCCACAATTTTGGTAGTGAAGACACTCTCAAGTTTATGTTTAAACCTTCTCAGGCTGCAGCAGAAAATAGGAGTATTGGCTATGCAAGGATTTAATTTGCAGTGTCAGTTCACAGAGCTACAGGGTGTATTGTCAGCTGACCTACTGAAAACCCAAATCACAGAACATTTGTGGACAGGGTTTTCAATATCTCTTTCGGTCTCTCTTTAATTTGCCCGAGTACCAAGTACTCAAACTTGACATGGCAGAACGAAAGACTCTCCAAAACACAGAGAAATAAGAGAATTTGTAATTTAATAAAAGAGCAAATAAAATTAGGTTAAAGGAAGTAACCTAGGTTACAGAAAAGTCTGCCCTAGAAATTCAGGGCATACAAGTTCCTGTTAGTCCCCTCCCTCTCGACTCCCAGTTCCTTACTTTTCTGCTCACTTTACCCCACTCCTTCATCCCCCCAAATTAACTATACATGTTTTAGCTTCCTGCTTCAACTCCAATGCATGTTCCTATTATGGTTCTCCAAACTCTAAGACCATCAACCTTCCTGCAGGGCCTAGGGATGAAATGGGGGGAGACAGCTTTGTCCCTCAACTACATCCAAGGAATCGCCTCTTCCTCTTTCACTTCCCGCTGTTACAAAACTGAGCATATGAAGAAGCAATGGAAATTCTGATCCAGTTTCAACCATGTGGAGCAGGAAGGATTAGCTTTTGTTTTCTGCATTAATCCTCTTTTCTTCTGCAGGGGGTTCGACAAATACTTTCTCTGCAATATACACCTGCCTGAAGACCAGTCTATTCATTAGAAGCATGTCAGATATGCTGTGATGTGCAGCAACCCCAACCAGCTGCTTCTCCCAGGCGACAAGGAAGGCGGAAAGCTTTCAGTTCAAACAATGCCACGCAACAGCTGCCAACTGAGATCCCTCAAGATCTGTCCACACGGCCGTCAGCGTAGGCCTAAACCGGTGAGGGCTCTGCAAATTCTTGCCATGTTTCCTTCCTCATCCTTCCTTGAACTTAAGTAGAATTTATTACAACTTGGCCTTTAATTGCCAAAACCCCAGGAACTCAGAATGATTTCTCTCCAGACACCTGTGCTATTTACATTCACTGCCTTACCATAAGGATGAGATTTGTATGTTAATGAAAAACTACAGCTTCCTCTACTCCACAGCATTTGATATCCAACACTTAACTGATGTCTGAGCATCAGACTTAGCATTTGTTTGCACAGAGAAGAAATTTAAAATATTCCATTTCCAACCAAAATGCACATTTTTCATCCAGCAGTTGGTGAAGGTGATCAACATCAGAAATACTGCTCTCTTTTTCTGAGAGATTGTGTAGGACCACACACCCTTCAGAGCCCCTCTGTGGTTACTCATGAAAAAGCATTCCCATAGCCTTCAAAAGGCCTGGGCTTTTAACCATCAGCATCCTGCAACATACATGAAGTCTGCGAAATTAAGCAAGGTCAAACCAGGAAATTTTCTCCAATCTGTCTCCCTAGGATCAGCAGTTTTATGAAAAGTGGAAGAAAAGCATCATTATTTTGTGTTCAGAAGGCAAAAAGCAACAAACAAATAGTACTGTATTAAAGCAAAATATGTTTCAGATAAGGAGACAAGGCTGTTTGACCCAATTTATCCTTTTCTTTTGAATACAGGTATTACACATTTTCCTTTCAATGTTTCTCAGCATCTGCTAGTCATCTGTGAACAGAATTTCAGATATTCTCAGGTGAAACAGTCCTCTGGTGCATTCACAGTTGGTGGTGGAAGTTTAGGGACTAGTTGGGTTTTTTTGATTTATTTGGTTTTGGTTTGGAGCTNCTACTTTTCCTGTATTTCCAGGAGTTGCACTGAGTTAACACTTAATATCTAGGGAAATAAGCAAAATGGGGTTATAAAACTGAACCAAGATATGAGTTAAAGACCAAGTTATTTTACAAAGGGGCAGTGGCTTGAGACAAAAGATTAAAAAACTTAGTCTTGTGAACTAAAGTGAAGCCAGTCTTGAGAAGTTTCCCTCAAACTGAGAAGAGGAATATGAATTGTTCATCCAAGCTAAACTAAGAGAAGTACTAGGAATAGCCTGCCAGATATGGCATCAGACCATTAAAAGTGTCAGAGAGACATTAGCGTTTTTTCTGTATCTTTCTAGACAATCCCCCAGGGTCAGGGATATCTAAGGAGTACACATTTCAAGAGCAAAGAAGACTCTGTCAACTGGCACTGAATCAATATCTTGTTCTGGTATCCCCATCCTTGCAAAGTAGCAACATAGTCCCAACATTCCTAGACAGTATTTTACAGCATTCGTTCATGAACTAGACATTAAAATACAGATGAGCAGGGTCTGAGGGACCAACTGTCTCTTCCTGTTGGTCCTAGTGTTGAGATCTCTGACTGAGATTAGAGGACCTGAAATTTTTTTTTATTATGAAGGTGGCAATGAAAAGGACCTCCTAGTTTACAGCAATGGCATGAATTTATTCCCTGTTTCATAGGAAAAAAATTGCATTTACACTGTTTCACCGATTAATTAAATCATAATGAGGATCACATCATTAATGTTTTATTAAACTCCTTTATTAAGACAAGGCCAATGGATACTTGAAAGGAAAAATTTCTACGTAGATGGTTTTCTGATTCAAACCTTCATAAATAACTCATGGACCCCAAGATCAACGAAACAAACACGAGGGGAAAGAAAGGATTTGTAACTCATCAAGGGTTTCATCAGCTTTATGAAGCAAGCACCAAAAGCAGCCTGTCCTGGTCCTCTGCCAGCAGATGGCAACATTACTTCTCATTAGGGAAAGGGATCAAGGGAAAAGATCTGTGTCATCGACAAAAGCTGTGGCCACCGTGTAGATATTTTTGCTCTTTTATTTTCGCATAAAAATAGAATACTTTGCCTACGGTGCCGAGTTTATGTTCCAGCGGACAGCGGTGAATAAAAGGAACCCTCTGACCACACCAGGAGGCTGAGAGAAAGAACAGAAAATACTGAAACTCACTGCAATGGCACACTACTGATCTGCTAGCTTATGCCTGTGAAAAAGCTTCATAGAGAGAATGTACAGAAAGAGATCTGCATCTAATTCAGACCCCATACAAACTGATAGATACTGAACAGTTATTTAGAATGCTTTTGCATACAGAAACTACTTTGAAAACTTTTTTCTTCAAATTCCCCTGTGCAGATGGACTCAGGCCCTGAATCACAATATTTGTAAACAATTATTCTATTTCTGAAAATAGATGGCATGTGATGAAAAAAAATTGAATAATGCTTGTAAACATAACTACAAGCCCTGACAATACATAATGACGTGAAGCTGTGTCATGGGACATTCAGACTAGACGGACATTAGGAAAAGGTTCTTCAGCCAGAGGGTAGCTGGGCACTGCAACAGATTCTCCATAATGACAGAGAAAGAGTAAGAAATATACTATAATATAATATGACTAATAACATATATTATCCTTGTAACCAGTGGTTAGGGAAAAACAAATTATCGGCGAGTTAGCATCCACTGAAAAAAAATAAATGGCCCTCTTTTTTCCCTGCTCATATCTCCACAGATTTTGCATCCAGATTTTAAAATCCAGTGCCTCAACTCCTTTATTTATTTTCAGCAACTCTCACATCTACAGACCATCATCTGACATTTCTTCCTGAGATCCTTAGAGTTTCAATGCTTTATCCTATATCTCAGTAATGACAACATAGCTCTGCCAAGACAAACACTGGGAGTAACTGATGTCTTGCTAGGGATGTAGCCTTACAATATTGCTGCAATACCCAGGAGCTGTTCCACAGCATTGCTTAAATACCAAACATACATTTCTGCTTCTTAGTCCCCTCCATTTCCAAGAACAGAATCCAGTAGAGATTAATACCCCTTTTACTACCTTCTGTTTAAATTTTCCCTATCATAGACTGATGAGAGAAATAACTGGAACCAAGCCTGCGAAAATACTCAAAGCCATCCTAAAATGACTGATTACCAACACTGCTCTGAATTTGTTCAAATGCTTGGCAAAGAGGTGCTAAGGTCTCGACTTCAAAAATTCTCTGAAAGACAAAATAAAAGCAAACTAGTAAGCGAAGAAAAAGCATGTGGGAGAACTATGATTTTATGTCACACTCTTCAGAAAAGCATTTTATAATAATGCCTGTACTAGATCTAATTTGATCTGATACAAACAAACAGAGAGCTCTGTTTTTCAGCACTGAAATAATTTCCCAACTGTACAATACAGAAAAGTCACATTCATGCATTGCAGCTGAAGTACTGTGCTTCCACACCTGGATGCACACAGCTGCAATGAAGCTTTTTGTTCACTATGTCTCAACATTGGGTGGGGCCAATAAATTAGGCTAATACCAGGGAAATCATACTTTTCTTTAGATTAGCTTCTTAATTACCTTTTTATTTTCCTTTAAAAATGTACATGTATATAAACACATATTCCTGCAGAGGTGTCCAAGAAAACCCATTTACATACTTTTATCCATATATCTGGAATTTGTCCAATAGTACAACATCCACTACTTTCACTCTGGCATATCGGGATAACTACCAGGAATAATTCTTGCACCACTGAAGCACAGTTAGACCTGGTATGAAGTGTAGAAGCTATTTAAGCAACAATACAAAACAGTTCTGGCAATAATATGAAAATGTACAGTCATATGCAGAAAATTAGCCTGACTGAAGAGCATAACGCCCCAGGAGATAAAACCCTATCAGGTTTTTTTGGGGGTTTTTTTGGTTGTTTTTTTTTTATTATTATTATTAGTTTTACTACACTGGGACATGAATTTACTACTCAGAGAGAAAACATGTTATTTATGATGTTTAAAGATCATCCCGGGCCAAAGGTGCTTGAGCAATCAGTTCCATTTGTCTCCGCACGCCAGAAGGGGAGATCTGCAGCTCTTCAGACTCCCGGCTGCAGAGACCCTCCCAGACTCCCAGTCCGAGCTCTCCCGCAGCCAGCCCTCATTTCTCCGGCAAACAGAGGGCCCGCTGTGCAGGTGGGGACGGGAGCTGGGGCTTCCAGTTCGGCTGAATAGGAACTGGAAGTCCCTCAGCGGCGGCGCTGAGTGCAGATCTCCAGGCGTAGCACACACCCAGGGTGACTGAGCGGGCCGGGCCCCGCTCGGCGCCCCGGCTCACTGCGGCACCGGCTCTGCTGCAGCAGCCGCTGCCAGCTGCCTCTGCGACAGGCACCGCTCCACGCGCAGCTTTTCAGTCACGACTTCTCCACTGCGCTCGCTCGCTTCTCTCCCCCACGCCGCTGGCAAAGTACAGATGCTAGATGGCAGGATAAATTGAACTGGTGATGCTGCAGCAGCTGAATGATGGAAAGGGCAGGTAGAACACAGTAATTTATACAGTATTGTAACTTATACAGTAAATCCTACAATTTATCTGTTATTTTATGCTAATCTGTTTCATACTGCATTGCCTAGGAACATGATTTTCAAACATCAGCTGATGTTGGCAAATGCACTGAATTGCTAAAATTATAATCTTATTTCAAAACTGTAAAACTAAGAAGCAGGAAGTTGTTGTTCCCAGCTTGGCACCCGGTCTCCAAGAACACAGGTCAAGCAGCAGTGTCACCTAATGCACTTCAGAACTCAATGCTAGCAGCTACCTACTTTGCTTTGTACATTTCTGTCTCAATAGATATGAAGAAAGTGAGCACACGGAGTGAATGAAGATGGATAGAAAGGTCGACAGGAATAAGACAAATAGCAAAAACATCACCATAGAAGTCTCTGTCACAGCAGAGGATTGGCTATGTCAGCCATCTGGGGATGAAGCTGGGTAGTCAGAAGAGGAGGAGCTTGAAAAGGTTATTCTAAGTGATACTGATTGAATACCTCCAATTTTCTGAAGAAAAGGGAAATTCCTTTGCTAGGAACCATTTCTAGAGACAGTTTAATACAGAGCTCTCTCTCTCTAGCAGTAATGCCAACAAACTTTGCAATCATGGATGAGTCACTTCTCCATTTTCTGCTGCAGCAAAACTAACACCATTTGCCGCCCCAGCCTTGTGAGAATGTGCAAGCAGCAGACGCCTTTATACTGTGTTCCAAAGATGAAACTATTTGAATAAACATCAAGCAGTAGTATTTCATCAAAATTCACTGGCAACATACGGTGGGGCTGCAAAAATAAAGACATTGTACAGGAAATGGAAAATAATAAGAAGGACCTTTCCCTAGTAGGAATTCATTGACCAAAGAAAGGGGGAAAGGAGACGCGAAGCCTGCAAACAGTAATACCAGTCTCTCTTCATTATCGTGTTTGCTCCCTTTATTCCCGGGCAAGCCCAAAGAATACAGGCCCAAACTTGTTCCCACAGGAGGGTACAGTTGCCAGTCTCATGCCCTGTGTGACCTCTAATTAGATCCTCTGTCAGCCAACTGTGCTGTCCAAATTCCAGAATCCAGGGGGAAAAAAAAAAAGCAACAGACCAGTCTGTGACCTCTGAAAGTTTGCTATTTACTTTTCTGCATTAACGTGCTCTTCTGCATGAGCTGCTGGTTTCCCATTGGCTTTTCACTGCATATATTCTAACACACTTCAGAGTGGGCACTCCAAACAAGACACTGCGAACTACTTCATTGTAAAGCACGCACCATGATCCAGGTCACTCACAATAAACCAGCCTGAGGGCACTGTAACTTATTAACCAGCTTTCTCTCCTGGCATTGTTCGCAGTCCTTACAGCCACAGAGGGAACTGCTGGGAGCCTGCTGCAACCCCCGGCGACCAGCCTATCTCAGGAAGTTACTCATGGGTACTACCAGGAGAGAAAGTCGGTTTACGCAGAGTTCTTTGAAATTACTAATAACAGAATGGGTTCAAATATGGCCTATTAGTGATCCAAAATTAAGCTTTGCAGACACTTCCCCTTATAATGATTTATCTTTCATATTCAGTGTCATGAGACACCTCATTGGTGTTCACTGAGAATTCATGATCTAATTTGTTTTCTTTAAATTGCAGTATTTAAGTCAATCCAGAGCATTTTTGCCCTAGATTTATGGAAGGATAATGATGACTGGAAGACTTTAAATTTCTCCTTCTACCTGACACAGCAGGCAGAAATACAGAGTAACTGGTTCCCTGGAGACGCAAATGCATCTCAGGACCAAAAAAAAAAAAAAAAAAGAACCATCAAACTTTAAAAGCTAATAATCCTGGTTGTGAAAATCTCATGATGCCACCATAGTGGTTAAAGGTGAGACTGACTTTGCTCCAAAACAGGAAAGAACTGCTACTCCCAGAGGAAAGCAAGCACACTGCTTGTTCTCTGGAATCATGACAGCAACACAATGACAATTCCAAAAGGGCAGGAACTCTACTTCCAGCCAATGAAGTTATAACTAATACCCATGAGAAAATTAGAAGCAATGCGAGCACACAAAACTGGCTCAGACAGTCAGTGTAAAAGGCAGCCACACAGCTGATCTTGAATGAAGATGGACAGAAAACGACCCAATTTTCTACCACACTTTTGCCTGTGCTGCTTTCCCTGGCATGTAACAGGTGAAAGTCACAGATACCAGGACTATTTAAATAACACAGAACAAGAGAATGTATTACGTACAACTATCTGGAATCAGTTTTCCCTTTCTTTTTGTCACCCAGTAAAATCTGCCATGACAGAACTGCACTGATTTGATTACACAAGCCATTTCTTAAAATGTACCCTGACATTTCAGTTTTCTGAGGTTCAGATTTGGGGGAAAAATGCACATAGAAATAAACACTGCCTCCATTTAGATTAGTTCATTGTAGAAAAAAATGTGTGTAAACACATCTTTCAAGCAACTGGCTTCAGGATTTTAGCATTGAAATCTATAAGCATTCAGTACTTCTGTTTTTGCAAAGGTCTCTAATGAATACAGCATTACAGCCATGAAAGCTCCCTTGAACCCTGCTAATGAACCTCCCCAGTTTGGTGCTACGCTAAGTCCACTACGACAGACAATTTAATCCTTTTAAAACTGCACCCAAGTACGTGTGAAATTAGAATAATGCTGGTGGCAGTGTAACACAGGTAATTCCAGAATTACTCCTGGGTTTAAATGACAGCATAACATAAAATTACTGAGCTAGGGTTTTTGCAGGGCCTAACAGGGATATATTTCAACCTCCCAGATGAATGCCCTGTCCCAGAAGCTAGAGGGGCCGTGATCCTTCTCATTTGCTTTATTTCCCTTCCATGAATCTTGCTGCACTGTGTCGCAGCATCCATAAGACGGTAAAAAGGAGCATTTCTGCCAGACTAGGAGGCAGTTCAATGGTGATCAGTGCACCCTGATGAACCATAAGGAACATGGGTTTGTACTCCCACAGACTGAGGAAGGAACAGAACTGTCTGATTAGCTTATTAGAGAAGACAGGAGTTCCTCAGATTTGTTTTCAGCCACAAATCATTTGGTAGGCAGAAAATATTCAAGAAGCATACTGAGAATTTATCTAATGCCACCATATGTGCAGTCTGGCAATTGAAAATGACAAATGTTCCCATTAGGAAAAAAAACAAACCAACAGAGTATTCCATGCCCCAGAACAGTATGGCATACATTCCATGCCTAGTATTGCTTGACACTATGAACAGTCATTCTTCTCATCTATTGGGGTAGTTATAATGACTATTATCTTTTCTGTCTGTTCCTGCATTCTTTGCATTATTCCTAAATTTCCATCACATAGAAAATAAGATATGATGGGGACTACCTATTAAGCAACAAACAGGCATTGCAGAATATTGTTCTTACTTCTATTATTTGAAGTTAAAATTTTGTTTCGCTTAGCTGAAGTTAGCATCAAAATGGTTTCTAGTCAATAGGCAATAGCACAGTTCTTAGCTGACAGAAATATACAGTCTACATTTTCCAGATGCTGTAGACCATCTTTTCAAAACATGCTAAAAATGCAGAGCGTCTTGCTTGATTCAAACTAAATGTCCCCCATTTATTCCATGCACACGCAACAGACTGAGAAAAGCGTTAACACCCGTCTGTGATCCGTCTTCTAGGTGCAGTAAGACTGCTCATTAACCTGAGTTTGGGTGTTCCTTGCTGTGAATGCCTTCCCCTGCATCCCCAGCTCTGATAAATGAGTAGGTTATTTGTTGATCTGCTGTACTGCTTGTTCTCTCTTTCCACAAAAGTGTGCCACATAGAGTGTGCTCGCTCAAACTCTACACACACAGCAAGAATTTGTCCATAAAACTTTATCACTATGAAAACAAATCCAGTTCTTTTATTTCCCTTTTTATTTATTTCTGTACATTAAATCAGACTTTGTGAGCTAGATGGTCTGGCTTGTGAGGGAAAATTAAAGAATCTTATCACGTTGGATTCCGAGATTACTGAATGTTTACTGTCTGTTAAAGCAACAGAAATAAACACATGAGGAAGAGGTTAAAACCCTGTCTCAATATCAGCTCGATACCTACTGTTGCTCTTAAGCTCTTGAAATGTCAAATAGAAATTACTCACCCGTGAGACTACCAGCATATTTAAAAAAAACACAACAAAATCCCAAGCAGTGTTTCTAGCTGACATGCTTCATGCGGTCATGTAACAAACCCTTTAATTTATGAACAGGCAGGTCCTCAATAAATATAAAACTATTATTTTTATGATAAAAATATATAAAGATATTTATTTTAAATTCAATCAGATTTTGGTAGTGAAATATGCAACCCACTCCTGTGTATCTTTTCAGCATTACTAGATATCAAAGTAATCAATTTATACTTGCTTTCTGAAGTATTTTCTTATTGTTTATTGGCATTCTAGCCTCAGCATCTTGTATTTGTGGTGGCATATAATTTTGGCTTGTTATTTACTGTGTTTTTCTGTATGGTTGGAAGAATTTTCATTACTTTTTAAAGCTACTTGTCTCATTCATGACAGCATCTCAAAGATGTTTGCTAAACATTTCAAAAATAGAAATATCCAAGATGTGATCGGAGGAAGAAGTTCTTTAAGTAAGGTCTTTCTCTTACCAGTAACTTCAGCAAATTTGAATCCTTTGTTTCTTATACTTGTTACTTCCTCCTTTATGACCACCATTGTCTCATCTTTGACATACCCTTAGTTCTCCTTTTACAGCAGTGGGCAATCACACTGGATTATATTCATTTTGAGAAGGTATTGGATTTGTAAGAGAAAATTTTGTGCATCAACATCTGGATTTTGTCTTGGTGAGTCCCTCCTCCGGTGCACTCCAAGCATGTGACCTATCCCACCACGCCTTCACGTCCCCAGTGAGGTGACAGCTCTGTAACTACTCTAAGACTTTTAACTTTGCTTGTTTCCCACACTGCATTCAGCAGTGTCCAGGCCTGCCAGAGCAGCGCCCAGGAATGCCGATTCCTCAGAACAGGAAACAACCTGAGGGATCCAAGTCATCTGCAGACCCTTCCTCCAGTGACAAAAGCAAGCTGAACACCATCTCCATCCCCAAAGACTTCATCACTGCCCTTCAGCTATGCCTGATACTTCTCAAGTTGCCCCTGCCCTGGCAGTATTTTGGCTGGGGTCTCAGAGAATTGCCATTTGATGGCTTCCTCATCCTTTCAGATTCTTCACAGCTTGTGGACCTCCTCCCGCAGCTGTTTCACTTGGAGGCACAGCTCACCAACGATTTCACAGCTCTGGGCAGGCCAGAAGAGCAGGTGCCCCAGGCTCAAGCACTCCAGGCTGCCTCCGACTCGAAAAACTGCATCCTCCTTTGGAAGTTGTGTCTGGGTCCAAAAGTCCAATAGCAAAGAGACAGTGAGGCAAAACTTGAATTTGGATGTAAACTAGACCTTGATTCATTGCTTCAGCATTCTTTTTAAAATGCCAGATAAAGAAACTTGAGGATATTAAGAAGGCTTTTGATAAAAACATACTTAAAGATTACACTAAATATCAAAAAAATCTTACCAAAAAAAAAAGGAAAATAAAGCCTTTCACTGAAATTGTGTATTTACTTTTCTTAAA
This sequence comes from Tichodroma muraria, assembly GCA_013390105.1. Lineage (NCBI taxonomy): Eukaryota > Metazoa > Chordata > Aves > Passeriformes > Sittidae > Tichodroma > Tichodroma muraria. Next base: position 10,184 of record WAAG01053648.1, on the reverse strand, counting down.
AATAATTAAAGCAAAAAGAAAAAGAATTTATATGCTCTCCCTCACAGCTATTTATTTCCTTTTCCACATGATTAACAATGGATACTTTTAAATTAAATGAGGCAAACTCAATTATTTCACACTGAGATTTCTACAAAGAACTTCCTGGCTCATGTATAAGCAGGCATTCAGAAAAATCCAAGCACCTATCACTAGACACACCTGCTCCTGCCAATAGTACACACAAAACCTCTTGCTTACTACTTATCGGGGCTGTACCAATCACGTTCATGCAGTTCTTACATCAACAAATATAAATATCAATGTGAATAGATGTATTTTTACAAATAGATAAATGTTATTGTGTGGCACCTGTGCAAATCGAGGGAATGATTCCGGTAGAGCAGTAGATTTTGCCTATGTATGTCAGGTCCAATTTTTTCCTGTTTTATGTAAAGCCAAAAGGGAAAACCTCTGAACCTTTTTTTCTAAATAATTAATTTGTGTGCAGATCAAAGAAGAATTTTTCGGCTTTCAAACTCAGAAATGCCAAATCGCTTTGCACAATTGCATATAAAATATGGGCAGTGTCGTTACTGTGCTGTCAAATCTGACAGCCATTCTGTACTCAGCAATACATCAAACACCATCCAAATGCAACCATACAAATGTCACCTCTTGCCAGTGGAACTTTATAAATGAAGCAATATTAATCAATTAAGGGACAGTGGAGTGCATGCAGAAGCAGCCAAGTCTCTCTGAGGATTACAATAGGGAGTTCTGGATGGGCAATCAAGTTTAAACTGCAGAACTGCCAAGGCACACGGATTCTCTGTATGATATAGCGGATTTCCGGTCACACGCTGAGGGAAGCCCAGAGAGTTTTGACCACGGACAGACAAGAGTCCATTTTACTGTTACACCACTTATCTATTATATGCTATTATACCATTTTACTTTACCAAAGTAAAATCTTTTTACTTCAGCTCCAATAGATTCCTGTGATTAGGTATTAGGGAGATCATCCACACATTTCCACTTTGAATTTCTGAAGGTAGCATTTTCATGTGAAATATCACGACATGGAGTAATATCCCTCTCATAGGCTGCTTGGGAAGGGAAAGTCCTGTTCAAGCCTCTCAAGCAGAAATGAAAACCCCCAAACACACAAGTGAAAGTGAATCTGAAAAGTCACTAATACCATTTTAATTACCTATTTATCTAGTAGCAAATAGACCAGAAGAGTAAAAATACATCTTGCCCTGTTATATTTTATGTACTTGCTCTGCTTAATGCAAGGATTTTCTTTCTAAATTATCTCCTTTTTCGTCCTATCAGACTTCCTATATCTGCAGTTTTAGGAGTTTACTTTCACGGGGAGGAAGCAAGTGCACAGTATTACATATTTCTCAGAGGAGATGCTTTTCAGAGGAGACAGTGCACACCAAATCAGTTTCTTTCCACCCTTGCCTTCATATACTGTAGGGATTTATAAATTGTGTACTGCTTTAATGATGCCAACCTTTTGTTAGAAACCAGCCCCAAAGAAACAGGATAAACATTCCTAAATGTTGTTGTTCAGAATGGCTGCCATCCTCCTCTCTTCAAAGGGGCCAAAGCTCAACATGGCCAGCACTTCCTCAAAGCTGTAACCACAGAGGAAGATGTAGCAATTACCTTCCAGGAGCACAAAGTTCTCAGAAGAAATGGCTGCAGTTCTGTGATATCTACTCAGTCTGCACAAATGACAGAAGCAGAGCACTCAGAGAAGATGGCTACTTGATTAAGGTTTGTCTTTGGCATTGATAGAGCAGCCAGTCACTCAGACTGACAGATTCTGAAGGTGAACAAAACAACCATAAACCCATATCTAATTTTCTGTAGCACAGACTGGTACAAAGGATGTGTCAGTTTGTGCTGGTGAACAGTTGTTAAGGGTACCCTGAGAGGCAGATCCTGCTATAAACCCTTGTCAGCCAATCAGTAAAGGCAGATCCAGTTCCAATGCTATCTCTGTCTCTCACAGTATCCTCATCTTTGGATTGGCACAAATAATTTTCTTCCTGCCTGGCAGAACAGTGTTTACCACACCCTGTTCAGGAAATAGAAAGGATCGGTACCAGTGGTAGCAGGCGTTAATAATGGAAGTGGGGAATAGTAGAGATTGAACAACAGCTCCCTACCCTAAAGCAAAAGTCACCTTGCTCTGCAACTCAGGGAAAGGCAGAGAAACACGATTTTGCAAATTAGCAATTGCATTTTAGGCCTTGCAGGAAAAGCTCACTTCAAAAGAGAAACACCCTCTGCATCGCATGATTTCAGCCATGGAATACACCTAGGGTCTCTCTGAGCCTTCTACAGAATGCTGCTTACCATTTCAGAGTGCCTTGAAAGATTCTCTGCCTTGGGCTAGGGACACCAACATTTCTCCTCATCACTTCCCAGTGATTCCAGTCTTTCTGCCTGGAGATTACTTGTCTGCCTGCAGCAGGCAGTAGCAGAGAGCATGGTCCAGAACTAAGGGAGGCCCTGGCACAGGAAAGCAATGAGGAGAGGAGACATCTGGGGGAGGATTGCTGGGATCTTGGCCAAAAGTCGTGTCCTCAGAGAGCAGGAAGGAAAGATCACTAGAATATAAAGCAATTAGCTTTGGCTCTTTGAATAACTAATGGTTACTAACTAAGAGTAATGATTCTATTTAAGGAAGTGCTTTTGTTATAATTACTGGAGAACACAGAGATAATTGACAGGAGGCACGCAAACAATTCAGAGCAACTCCAAATAATTCCGGAATTTTTTTAATTTTGGAGATGCTGGTATTTTAAGCAATACTTAACAAATCAAAATAGTCTGCTAAGCCACAGAAAGAGATTTTTAGGATTTTTCAGTATCAAACTGACAGCAAGATTTCTTTGCAAGTAATTGGTTCAAATTATTTGGAACAAGAGATAGACAAGGTGAGATCCTGGTATTTCCTCTAAGGGAAGGTCACAGGAAACTAGAGTTTGGTCAGCACCACCTCAATACCTGGGAAGGTGATGGAGCACCCAGTCCTGGAATACATTTTAAGGGACATGAAGGACAAGGAAGTTCAATCAGGAGCAGCCAGCACTGATTTACCAGCGGGTAAATCTTCAGCAACAGATCCAACTCAAATCTGTTTCGCCCGTAACAGCAACTAGTGATTGATCTCTCCCCATCCTTATCTCAACCCATGAGCCTTTAGCTATATTTTCTCTACCCTGTCCAGTTGAGGAGGAGTTGAGTGATAGAGCACCTGACATCCAGCCAAGGTCAACCGGCCACAAGTTCTTATTTCAGATAGGCAACACTTTGCTCTGAAAAACTCTCCAGTGATTTCAGCATTTGCCACAAAGAAATATCGCCAAAAAATGTCATGCAACCATCTTCCCCACACATGCTTTGCTTCAAACAAATCTATGGAAATATCCTTTAGATACCATAGGTACAAGAAGAGATAAACTTGTCTGTTAGACCAACAGTGCAAAAAAAAGCCCATATGGAACTTGCAGAGATATCACAACCTGGTATCAACATCATCACTGAATGTAAACACTAAATAGTGACTCACTGACTGCTACCAATATGTAAACATACTCTATCTGTTGATTGCGTAGTTAAAGTCCTGGAAAATCAGTTAAGAGTAAACATTTTAAATTTTACTGGATTTCTTGATATAAAAATTATTGTTCTGGAGATTATTGACATACTCAGAATCCTGGTTTTTAGAGATACCCAACTCCCCGTTGACTCTTTTAGATTTGAAACAATAATACTTATAGTCAAGAAAAATTAAAAAAACAAGCACGTTTTTTCCTCATTATTTTTTAATATTTTTTTTTTAAATCCTTTTATTTAATTTCTTGCTTATGGCCTAGAACTCATGAACTGATCCTCTTAGCATGCTATATTTAAATTGCATATATAAATAATATATATAAAATTTTATATATAATGCATATATAAAAATTGCATATATTTAAATATAATTTAATCAAAAACATTATAGTTTTGATACCTCACTGGTAACTGGATTTTAAAGCAGAGCATATATAATTTTTAATAAGTTACATCCAAGAAATTTGAAGAACATGAAGATCAAAGTTTCAGTAATCAAAATAGACCAAATCAGCTCCCTAGCTGAGTTCAGCTTAATACACTACATGTACATAAATGACCTTTGTGTTTTATTAGTCCTGAGACAGAAAACAGACACAGCTTTGAAACAAACTCCGTCAGGTCTACACAGGCCAGCATCACTGATAGACATCTGTATTTTGTTATTAAAGAAAAAAGTGGCATTGCTCAATACCTGCTATTCCCACCTTGCTGCAGACACAACCTGGGTGTACCCCGCCCCACCACACATTCTTTGAACCATTTTCAGTAAGAGCCCCCTGAGAGTGATGGGTTCAGGGGGCTCTGACAGACTGGGCCCAGGCATCGTGGATGACAGGAGCTCACTGACTCACCACCAAAAGAGGTGTCTGAGGGATACACTACCTGCCAAAACACATCAGCCCACCTCCCTACTCAATTTTTTTCCAAGTACAAGACTCAGTACACAGTCTGTCGAATGGCCTGCATTGTAATGTGTATACGACAGCTATTTTGCCTCAAAAAAAGGGCAGATGAGTAGTAAAGGAGAAAACTGCCTCCTTCTTTTCACCAGCTGCCTCTTGCATGAGGGCACTTCCCTGCAAGCTGCTGGGAAGGGAAGGTTTTGGAAGTAGGTGGGAAGTTTTAGGTAAGGCTTTAGCTGAGCTCCATGGGAAGTAAGGGAGACTGTTGGATTAATGAGGTCAGAGTCCTGAGAAGCCACAGGGGGCTGTGCACAGGGTGGCTCGGGCGGTGGGGGTTTGCGGAGGGGAAGATGCACCCCGAGTTAAAAGGCTGCGCTGTGAGGATGTTGTGGGTTTGTGTTCAGTCTTCTCCCATTCTTTCCCTTTTGTTTCTAAATCAAAACCATTCTGCGTCTTATCGTTTAAAACGGTATTTTTTCTAGTCTGTTTTCAAGAAAACTCACTTTTATTGAGAAGGTCGCTTTAAATCCTTCACATAGTCGGGCTCCGCTTGCTCCAGCGCAGCGTTGAAGGCTGAGGTGCAGCTGGTTTTGGTTAAGTCCTGAGGCCGGGAGGTGGAAGCATTCCCATTGCCGCATATAGCCCTCAGCTGAGGAGCACATTCAGCGCAGGTGAGTAGCCGCAGTGAGGGCTGAGCTCTGTGGCGAGGGCCCCGGGCAAGGGGCCGTGAAGAGCCGAGCCTTTGCACAACAAAGGCCCCGGGGACGCGTGGCCCAGGCGGGACGCTCAGAGACACGGCAGGTGCTGATGACTCTTTTGGAAGACCTGAGACTGTCGGGGTGCGCAGGCGTCTGGGTAAAAGTACCCGACTGCAGGGTGTCGGGGAAAAAGCTGGGGAAATCTTTTGGCGAGCACCAGCTCGAGGTGGTAGTTGTGTTGCTGCGATTAAATTCTTGTAAGGATCCAGGCATCTGTGATTCTGCTGTGGGGAACCCAGGGATGAGCGGGTAAGGAAGCCTCGTCTGACTGTGAGTGCAGGGAGCCCATGGGGTCACCGGCGCTCCTGCTGTGAGGGGGCCTCGGGCCCAGCTCAGGTGGTGGGAGCGCGCTCCTGCTGGAATGGCTCCTGGATGGCTGGACAGGAAAGCTGCCTTAACAATCCCGAGTCACAAACAATTGCTGTCGGGTGGGGAATGTTACAGCTGTTGTTTGCAGTGACACTAAGTTCGTAAGCCGTTTTCAAGTAAGACTATGCTACCCGGAAGCTGGGCTTTTTTTCTGCTGAAAGGAGCCTATGAATCGTCTAGAATAGAGTATGGCGTTTGGATAATTTTCCAGAGAAATGCTGGAAAATTGTGTGAATCACTGCATCTTGAAAACTGATTCTGTGGTTTATGATTTTCTGTGTGTTTGCAGTATTTCTGAGTTGCTGGACACAACTTCTGGCCAGTTTCAATTTTTGTCGTAGCTGGGTGTGCTGCATTCTGCACAGCTGAAGTGATCAGCTATTCTCTTCCAGGAGACCCTGCCCTAAAAGTATTTAATTTTCAATTAATGGGTTAAAATAGTTTTGAGCTCACCAGATGGTTTTTTAATCAGACATCCCCTTCATGCCTACATAAGCCTATACTGCTGTTGGAACTTTGAGAGTCATCCTCAAGACTTGAGTCTGTCTGAATATGCCAGAATAGCATAGTCATAGTAGATTTTCATGGGTAATGAATGATCAATATTCAGTGTAATGTTCAATAGCATGGGAGGTTCCAAAAGGAAGAGTTAGCTAGTCATTGGAGAGAGAGATGCTCTTCAGCGCTGTATTTCACTCCATACCAGCCACAAACAAGCTGTTACAGCTGTAATTACAGCTGGGTTTGGTTTGGGGGGTTGAAGTGGGATTGTGTTTTGGTTTGGTTTCTTTTCATTACACTGAGGAGTTGTTCTGTGTCTGCATATGGTTTTTTTTGTTTTTTTGTTTTTTTGGTTTTTTTTGAGTTAGAGACAATGCTACTGAGTAGCAGGCTTTAATGCTTCAGGGCCATCTAGGTATAGATGGCACACATGAAAATATTGTGGATATGACCACCAAAAGTCCTGGTTCGTCACATTAGAAAGGATAGAATCACTTCTCAGGAGCTTTGGATGCTTCTTCCTATTTATGGATGGGTATTCATAGAACTTCAGTGTCACAGAGGTAGGGAAGAATTTCAGCTTTTTTTTTTCCAAATTTGAATCAGAAGCCTGTTAAAAATTAAGGAATAAAAAAAAAATGTACAAGCCTAATGTTTGGATTTTAACTCTAGGGCACTGGGAGTTGAGTTTACCTGATCTGCTCTCAGGTGAATATCATATAGCTCAAATCTTCTTAAAGTTGCTCAGGAGTTTTTTTCTTAGATGATCCTAAAGTAACATTATCAGCAAAGCATGGTGCCATATGTAAGATCACAAGTCACAGATGCTTCAGAACTGCCTTGCTAGTAGAGCTCGTTGTAGTTTCCACAAATTCTTATGCTGTTGCTCTGTTTTTATATTGCTACATTCGATACAGTGAGAACAGTACAGTTTGTGTGGGGGATCAGACAAAAGTTCCCTGAATCAGTGAGACATTCCACTCAGTAGCAATCTTTAGCCATGAGTCTCATGGTATATTACTGGTCTTTATGTGGACCATCACTGCTGTCAGATCCAGAGAGTTACCTTGATGATCCTTCATGTCTCCCAGGTCTTCAGAAGACAGCTGGAGAAACCATTATGTTTCTTTTTAAATCTATTTTCTTTCATAATCTAGACATTTTAGATGCTGATACTTAGCATACATTCTTCGTATGTACACGTAACTTAGCAGTAATGATGAGCACTTAACAGGACATGCTTTAGTAATGTGAGAGTTTCTTATTCTTCCCTCCTTGCCAGTAGCCATGAATGGACATTTCCTTTTGAAAAACGAATAGCATGACTTCTCTAAATCCAGATGTTTCAAAATGGGCCAAATACTTGAAAAGGGAACATAAAAAGAACAGATGTTGCATCTTCAGTAAAAATAAGAAATCAAAACCCCAGAGCCAACTTCCTTTTGTGTACTCTTATATTTGACTCCACTAAAGAACATTGTTGTAAACAGTTCTAAACCTCAAATGCTCAAGTATATCCTGATGTGGTGAATCATGCTTATGTTACTGTTGAGATATCTGTTGAGTTTGGTGCTTGTTGATGAGAATTTTATCCATGGTCATTTAACTTCTTTCTGCTGATCATTTAGGATTTAATTTAGCAAGTAGGCACTATTAAAGTGCTTAATCTTGAGCAACGCACAATATTATGTTCACATCTAGTTAAAAAAAATATTGAGAATTATTGCCTTAGTGATACAACTCAATCTAGCAGTACAAATAGTGTCTAAAGCATTTTGCTGCTTTTATCTGTGACTGGAAAAAAGCTTTCATGCAGGAACAGGTCTATAATAAGTGTGCCTTCAGCAGTCCAGTGGATCCCCTTTTGCACTTACTGTTAGGAAACCAATTGTGGAAGAGTGATGTAAGTTATCAGTGTCCTCAATGCGGATTGCCAAGAGAATGGTCACAATTGTTACTTTGTTTGCTCCAAGACAAAGTTCTTTCCAAGTAAGAATCCATTGTCAGGGTTTATCCCCAGCTGCTAACCAGGTACCACAAAGATGCTCACTCACTTCCCCCTGCCTCTGCTTGCCATGGGATGGGTAGGAGAGTCAGGGAAAGGAAAAAGCCCTGCAAACTCATAGGTGGAGATAACAGTAGTTTAATAAATGCAACAAAATATGGTAGTGCTAATTATAAAAATTAATACTGATGTTACATTTCATTAATAATTAATAATAAAACTCAGGAAAAACCCAACCAAACAAGTGATGCACAATACAATTGCTCACTTGCTCGCTGTCCAATGCCCACCCATCTGTATAACTCACTTCAGTTTATGTGCTGAATATGATGTTCTATAGTGTGGAACATCCCCTTGGCCAGTTCAGGTCAGCTGTCCCAGCCATGTTCCCTCCAGTTTCTTGTGCATCTCCTCACTGGCAGAGTGTGAGAAATTGAAAAGTCCTTGACTGAGGGTAAGCATGACTTAGCAACATCCAAAACACTGGTTTGTTTTTAACGTTGTTCTCATACTAACTCCAAAACACAGCAGTGTACCAGCTACTAAGGAGGCAACTAGCTCTATCCCAGCCAAAACCAGGACACCCATGATGCAGGTTGCCTTAGCTGAGTTTCTTGGTGTATCATGGAGTTGCCACATGCTGTTGTAGAAAACGGTAGGAAGCCTCCATCTCCCTACAGCAGCCACCCCTCCTCTCAGTTGTGAGGAGAAAGGTCATTCAGGGCAAGCTATTATAAAATCTGCTGGAAAACACCATTTTCTCTCTCTCACACCTGTGTTTATCATCACTGTAAACAGAACAAAATAGAGCAAGATACAATTAGCTCTGAAAAAAACAGCAGAAATGTTTTCACAGTTATTAACGTACTTCTGCTGAGTATAACACTTTGTAGCTTGCAGCCCTCTGCAGAAAATCTGCCTCTGTCAGTATAGGCTGTCATAAATGGGTGTTCTCAGATAGCAGTGAGTGGCTACAAACAGTTCTTTCTGTTGTCTCCCATTGGATATAAGGCTGCTAAATATCTTTCCAACCAACAGCATGGTCTTTTCGTTGCTTGACTGAAATAGAGGATAATAAACTGAACACGAAGTTTTTGTTATATGGGAAATGATAGCCAATGAAAAATGCTGCAGAGCACCTTCTTAGCAGTCCATTACAAGTATAGCACATATCCTTTGTTACCTGTGCTGCCTCCCCATACAGCTTCAAATCCAGAATCAGCCTTTCAGCTGACTCTCTTGTCTGAATTCAGTATTCAGAAAGCTCTGACAAAAGGCTGTAACCCTGGGCAGTGCTCTTCTACCAAATTGGCAGTCTTCAATAAGCTGGCATTATACCTCAATGAGCTTACCTGAGAGCAGGAGAGGGCTGCTCTAATGCTCACTGCTTGTCACACGTGTGCCAGCATTGACTTCAGCTTTCCTAGTGCACTTAATGGTGTTCATTAAACACCAGCTTTTTAAACGAGAGCCCACTGCTGCATCTTTCTCACCTTGGGGAAGAATGAGAGATTGAAACGATACCTGGCAGATGTGTCATTTTGCAGTGTATTACTGTGAGAAAGCAAGATCATAAGTATGATGCAGTAGCAATTAGTAGGAATTCAGTATGGTGTTTGAAACTCAATTCTCAAAAAGGTGTGTGTGAACCCCACTCTTTTATATCAAGCTTAGCAAAAGTCAGTGAAGATGCTCTAGGAATTAAACTTCTTTGCACCTGTATTCACAGGTCTTGCAGGAGAAGAAGGGACAGCACAAAGAAGGTTCTCCCATTCTTTTCTGACTGTATGAAAACCTCACATTGTGATGTCTGCTTCTTACTGAAAAATCCAGAGGCTGCCAAACCCCAGAGTAACCAGAGACATTTTCTTATCAGTGAGGGCAAGGAGTACATGACATTTCCTGCACATTTATGCAGGCAGCACTCTACCACACTGTGAGCGGTTGTAGTAATTGGTGAGAGCATATGTAAAAATAAGCTCTAAGTTTGCAGGTGAGATCAGTGAAACACAATTAAATTATTTCTGG
>WAAG01053637.1:189-42552 GCA_013390105.1 Tichodroma muraria | reverse complement strand
AAATGTGTTTTACTACATGACTGCTACATGAAATGACCCTGTTGCCAAACCTGACTAAGAGCTAGAAGAGCTGCAGAGTGTACACAGGATTTATGAGACTAACCTCTGGATTCCTTTCAGGGCCCAGGAAACTGCATTCCTTTGAGGTCTGGACTGATGTTCATTGATAATGCAAAATAATGTTCTTCTGCACAGAGAAGAAAAGCAAAGCAGAAGCACTGGAAAGCCAAATAGCCTTATGTGGAGAACTGAGGAATGAAGAAGGATAAAAACCATCTTAGAAAATTCTACTCTCCTCTCAACCCAGCTGAAGGGAGAACGCTCACATGCAAAGTACTGGGAGCAAACTACTTAAAAAGTCAAATGTTCTAAAAAGTTCACACTATCTTTCTTCAATTTGTGACTTGAAAGGTAGAGTGGCATTACCTGCCTCAGCCCATCATCCTCCTCTGCGTGGTGTCTGTTGTAAGGCTAGTAAGGCAGACAGAAATGATAAAACTACCAGAAAGCAAATGGAAGAAGCAGCAAATGAAGCAGAGAGAGAAGACAGCTCTGGCCTGAGCAGGACTGAACTCACTTCGTGGTAACTATTAGGCATTAGCACCTTTCAGGTTTAAAGCTCTCTTTCAGGCCTCAGAAGAAGAAAAAGCTATATAAGGAGATGAATGGGGTTGGCTTTTTCCAAGCAGTTCTTTTGCTAGTGACAGTGTTTTTTAGGCTATACAAAACACACCCTAGCAGCCAGAGAAAACTGGGGGAAAAAAGAGAGAAAAGTTATGTTTATCTCCAGTCTTCCCCCCCTCTTTTGGGCATAGTATTCCAAGTGAATCAAGGGAAACACAGGCAAGGCACAGCTTAAGCCATATATCCTAAGGAAGCTAAATTACCAAATTACTCACTTTGCTTTACATCATGTGAAAGTTAACTCTCAGTAAAATAAAGCTCTCATCTCATGAAAAAATAACAAGATTTCAAAACCTACTGGTCTAATAGAATATTGGTGGAATAAAATTTAAGCCTTTTTCCTGAACCCATCATAAGCACTAATGTACAGATAAACAACAGATAAAATGTAAACAGATGTATCTCCAGATAAAATGGAGAACTTCATCAGGCAAAGCCAAGGCATGAATTTCAGCCTTCTAAACTCCATGGAGAATCCCAGCTTTTAGGTTAATAGCTATTCCAAGGAGACTTTTACCACCAGTCCTTAAGAGGATAAAACAGAGTTACACAACTAAAATGCTAATCTTTTCTGCAGTAGTAGAAAACCTATTTTTTTTAATACCTTTCTTACCTCAGGACTCTCTAGCAATTAGAGAACAAAAAACTACATTATTTTCAAGTCTGATGAGTGACTGGAAAATCTGAATGGAATCAACAAGAGAGAAATAAATAAAATTTGTTCCTCAGTTTCCACATTGACCTCAAAGTGAGAGAACTTGAGAAAGTTTCTATAACCTGTCACTAGAGCTTCAGTAATGGAAAGCAGTCTTCCTCTTCATAAAAGCATTCATTCTCAATGTCCCAAGACAATCAGTGTACCAATAATAACTGATTGTGAAACCTCGTTGTTCAGAAAGCAAACAAAACATGGGTTTCAGTGACTTGTTTATAAGTAGATCCTGTGTCCCATATTAGCTGGTGATACCATCACACGTTGTCTGACAGAGAAAAGTGGATTCACCCTGTGGCTGAGTAATGGGCACTGTGCTGGCCCCTGGAATCCTGGAGCAGGCAGGGTCACTGTACGCTCACCTCTGGCACTGCACAGTGAAACCATCTGCTTGTGTACCTGAGCCATGGTGCTTCCACTTGTACGAGTCTGTCCTCTGCCAGAAGGAGAGAAGGAGATTTCTGCTGGGGAGCCTACATTCTACAGAAAAAAACCACACACGCAAAAAAANAAAAACCACACAACCCAAGTTATTACAAAACAGATTTTTTTAATCATATAATATCTCTACTTGGAAGTGACCCATAATCTTTTGGTTTTCCTGTGCTTTACACTCTCCTTTCCTCCCCTCCTTTCCAACAGACATTTATATATGCCCACACACTCACATACTTCCCCTTATGAGGAGGAATTGATACTCCTTGAATGCACACTTTTTCTTTCTTTTCTTTGTATGCACAACTTATGTACAATTTATACCTCTATTTTGGTTAATTTTTGATTTGTCTACCTGGGTTACAATTTTGATTTGGGGTGCCCTGGAATTGGAATGGCCTGGTTCATGGTCAGTGGAACAGAAGCAAAACTGTAAAAGATAGAAAGAAAGAAGAAAGACATTATATCCTCAGGGGAGGGAAGAGAGCCATAGAAAGAACAAGATTCCCTAGAAGGCCTGAAAGAGCAGAATTGCCCCTGCACATGGCTGATCTAAACGGAGCCTAGGAGGTCTTAGCTTTACAGGGAGTGGTATACAGACTGCCATGGAAGCAGTAAGTGCTGAGCTGTTTAGTGATTCGATGTGATATTTCCACCAAAAAGTACAGACCACTGACCTCCTTTTCTTCCTCTACAACAGTAGTGGATGTCCTTAGGTATCAAAGTAGTTTTCCTGCATCAAGATGACATATCTCTGATTTGAAATAACCCAGAGATGGGAGTATGGCTGGAGTCAGAGCACTAAAATCTAGAGCAGAGCAGCCAAAAATAATCCATTTTGAGTTAGTGCTGGATGTTTGAGAATGGCAGTGACACTGCTCAGAGACAGACTCCTGTAGATGGCGCAGAATTATTGATTCAAAACTACCTTGCTGAATTCATAGCATATTAAAATGATTGCAGTGCATTTGGACTTCCTCTTCTACATGAAAGCAGAGATATGCACATGCTCTGTTCCTATCCAGGACATTTCCTTTGAACCATCTATCCAGCTCATCTCTTATCCGACATCCATATTTCACAATTTTCTCTCCACTGTCAAATACCTCACTCCCTCAGGACCAGATCCACTGCAAACAGGGCAGCACACAATGAGCCACCAAGCACTCACTTTACTGCATACAGAAATGGATTCACGATTTAGAATCAGCTGGACGGGTTGTTACAGACATAACTAAAAACTGTACTAGTTTCTTATTTATCTTGGCATGGTATCGCTCACCCCTGCTTCTCCTGGTAACACCATGCATGTTCCTGCTGTTTCCTTCTTTGATCCAGCAGAACATTTTAATCTTCTTTTTTTTCTGTTTTGTTTTCCACAGGATTACCTCTTAGTTAGGTTACTAACCAGAAAAAAGGCATGACTGTCCCTCTGTGCAGCAAGGTACTCTTAAAAGAGTTAAAAAAAATAAAACCACACCTTTTACTGAAGAGATTTTAATGTAAACATAAATTCCCAGTCTAAATGCAAAATGTTGAAAGTTCAGCAGCTTAAGTAATTGAAAAGATACAATCCTAAATAAATAGAATCTAACTCATTTCATTATTTTTCTCTAACTCCTATCCAGAGTCAGGGTATGGACATTTTTAGGTTTAATGCAAATTTTGCACAGACAATTTTTTAAGACTCAGCATTTCTAATTTTTGTCTTCAACAATGAAAAATAGCAGGGACATTTTTCATTAAATGCTGTAAGAAGCACTAGTTCATTGGAAATATTAACCTTTCTTCTCCCCAAGCATCACTTTGATGCTCCCAAAGTATCACTTTCTCTGTGCTTAATACTACATTTGGCTCAGATTCCATTTCTGAATAATATGTACATAGCACTAAAAAGTGCAGAATAGTGATTTTTTTTTTCCTGAAATAGAATATAGGTAGAACTATAAATTTTTTAGCTAAATACTAATATAGAAAAAATTTTTACTCTTTGTATTTTGTCATTATACACTGGTCTTATCCCACAGCTTGATAACAAATGATCTGGTAATGTATTGAAGAACTGACTAAGCTTTGAATTTAAAAAAAAAAAACCAAACTAAACCTTTAGACTTTCAAATACACACAGGGAACAGAAACCAGAAATGGAGGAAAGTTATTTCTAAATTACACCACACAATATATATTCTCATCTTTCACTTCATTCCTCCTGTTCTGTGGCTATGAAACAACCTTGCTTGCAAAAGCCACCCAGAAACACTGCTTCACCTGAAGAAGCTCCTAGGCTTAGAGAAGCACATTTGCATTGAAATCTCCTTGCTCAGCATAGTCCTTATTAAAATTCCACTGCAGCCTCCAATACCCACTACTTCTGCAGAGACAGCCACTTTCTCAAAGATGTTTCACCTCTTCTGCATCTGTGGCTCACTTTTTGCTAATAAAGGCATTTTGACTACTTTCATTCTGCAGTTTCCTCCAAGTTATACTGTATGTGTACCAAAGGTATATGTGTATGTATGTAATATATGTATATATAAAGGTATATGTGTACCAAATGTGCTTCAAGGTCAGTTTTCAATGCAAAGATGGAAAATTTTTTTCTCCATTGTTACCTGATTTCATGGTAGCTAGGAAAATCATCCTACTCTAAAAAAGCATTGCAAGACATACTGCTCCCTTATAGTAAACTTGTTCATAGCAGCTTACATGTGGGGAGATTCTCAGTTCTTAAGAGGCTTGTCACAAGCTTTTCTTATTCTCAAAATAGAAATGTAGTGCAGAGTGCTAAACAGTGGATGACTAAGAATCAAGATGAGATCTTTCAGTTCAAGCTAGTCCTTTGATACTCTGTTTTATCTGAAGCACTTTTCAATTACAAGCAGATTACAAGAACAGATTTTCCCATCCAATTTCTATTAGATCTATCAGTTGTGCTTGGCAGAGGATCTCTAGCAGCTAAAGGTCTATTATCTTTAATTAAATAATAACTTCCACATCGTTCTTGAATAATGTTGTCTGTATTCAGCAGGCTGGAGAGACTATATAAAGCACTCTGACTCAACAGCCTGCAATTAGTAGAATATTGGCTTGAAAAAACCCCATGATCTTAGCCCTACTGATTTAAATCATCTCTTCAGCACAAGAAACATTAAGTAGCCAAAGTCGTCAGCAAAATGCTGAAGAACAGGCTTGAGAACAAGCAGAAATATTTAACTGAAATTAAGCCATTTCCAGTTATTTTGTATTAGTTTGACATCAGTTTCCAGTTTCTATTTCCTGAAGATAAGTTTCAAATTTGAGTTTAATTTCAAAAGTATCTCCAGTGCAACCGAGTTGCCTTGAACATTTTTGAACATTTTGTATGTGGCAGAGCTGCTCAGCTAAATCAGCTTTTTCAGTCTTTCTTGTCAGATGCCAAGTGATAAATAAAGGGCTTTTAAGTGGGTAGCAAAGCTCTCATTCCAGAGCAACAAAAGAAAGAGGTCCTGTGTGTTGTTGTCGTTGATGGAGTCACCAGTCAGCTCCCTTCATCCTCTAGTTTCAGCACTGTTTTCCATGAACCTGACTGCCAAATGTGACAACAACTGGATGTAAGCATCACTGACCACACTGTTGATTTCCTGATGAGAAGTATTTTTATTTGTAATGGTGGTTTCTTAGAGATAATGTATTTCCTCAGAAGGTCACAATTTTGTAATTTAAAGTACAGATCTGTAAACTGCCCATTGAAGGCTGGGAAAGCTCGGTTTCCCCTCAGAAGGGATTAAAATAGATGTGAGTTACGCCACAGGTTGGAAAACAACACACTGTTTTGTATAAACCTCATTGTGTTCAGTAAAAATAAAAGAACATAATTACTCATACCACAGAGAAACTTGCAGCCTAAGGCCCAGAGTCTGAGGAAAATTTAGATCAGCAGCCCAGGGGTTTTTAACTGCTTCAATAAAACAGAAAAATGAGGAAAAAGAAAATGTCCCTTACTCAGATAGAACACTTAAATGTGTTTGACTTTCCTCGTTGTTGTATGTTCCTCTGCTGCCAGGTCCTACCCACTCAATAAACACCTGGAACAACCACAGTCCATGCAGGACACAGGCACACAAGGGACAAAGAGAAATCAAGTAAGAGGCAACAGCATACAACTTGATGGATGACCAGCATGGGTAAGCAGGAGAGAGATGTCCCCACTCTAACTATTCACACCTTCAGCTACATGGTACCTATCTACCAGGCTGAGGAATAGGGGGTTGTTTAGGAAAACCAGAAGTACCTGAAGGGACAGTCTGTGTTGATTATGTTGTATGAGAGAGTCCCCAGCCCTCTGAGGCCCAAGGTGCTCATTTTGAGTAACCATTGCTCCCTGAAGCAAGAAAACTAAGGGCATAGTTCCTCCCTCAGCAGGATCCAGGCTCCTACAGGGCTTTTGTCTCAGCAGGAACTGGAAACCCAGGACTACACTGTCAAAAGCAAGATTTTTCTATCTCAGTGCAATGCAGAGAGTTCCAGCTCCCACTTGCTTCTGTGGTCAGGGTGTGAGTCTTGACTACTCCAGGAGGGAGACTGCTCCACTGATGCCATTTGATATGTAGCTGCTGTTTGCCACTATCCCACAAAAGCACAAGGTAGATTACAGCCCCCCTTGGCAGGTTTGGACACTGGTAAAGGGTAAGAAAATGCACATTCTCCCCAGAAGGTAAGATCAGTCTTCTCTTGAAGAGTGGCATTTCTCAGTTGTCACTGAGGCCACACCTGGCCTCCTAGTGGCAGGACCACTGAGGCAGCCCACCTCACCGGGCTCCTGGGAACTCAGCAGCTGTGGCTTTACAGGTCCCACCCCCCCAAAATGGAGACAGATTAACTTTCACCATATGAGAGCAAGCACTTGGCACATCTGTATCACCCCCATCTTGAACACTTTGCAATACCACAGACTCCATCACTTCTCTTCCCAACAGGTGAGGACTTCCACTCATGACCCCTGCAATCGGGTGAAGTAACAGCTTGTGGCTGCACCAGGATAGCTCCTTAATGTACTGGCAGGTGCACAGATGGTTGAAGGCTTCATTCAGATAATCTCAAGCAAACTGTGCATACACAGATACACTGCACATTGCACTCATTAAATAGTGCAGTGAAAACTTTACTCTAATATGGAACTTATATGGGAGTCAGCAGAAGATACGACCAGGGTAACCTGAGTAAGATTCTGGAATTTGAGGTACCAGGAAAAAAAATGTTATCACTGCACTTCAAATTAAGCCAGAAGAGTGCCTCTTCCCTTAGCTGAGATCAGAACTACTGCGACCATTTTACTACGAAAAGGGAAAAAACAATGTACCAGGAGGAAAGATGAGCGTACTAATGTGTTGTCCAACAAAAGTGCTGTTTATATCTAGCTTAGTTAAAGGTACAAGACTAAACCATTCAATGGAAGACTCCCGTGAGAGTATTTCCTCTTATGAAAGGAGACTGTTGCAGATTGAGGGCACAGATAGCTCAGCACAAATGTGATTTAGATGATGGGATGCTCGGGTGTTTTTAGACTACAGCACAGAGACAGACCACAGATGATGCCAATCCCCTGTGAAGCTGGGGCCACAAGTCAACTGAAATTCAACTGAAAAACAGGAAATTATTTGGGGAATGAAAATAAACAACTATGCAGCAGTGGGGTTTAGAGGAAGGCAGTCCAGGAAACTTCTGGTGAGTTTCCAAGACCCAGTAAATACTGAAATGCCATCCCTGGGCAGCATCTATGACAGCTTCCACTACAGCTTGCTCTTAGGGACATCTGAGTCCATCAAATGTTGCCAGAAAAAGGCTTGTATCCTGCGCCACGCATCTTCTTGGGCTTTAGCATGCTCTCTCCACTGCCCTCCCCAGTGCACCAACATCCCAAGCACCCTGTGGATTGAAACTTTGCACAGAGGCAAGTATGGTGGCTCCAAGAGGTGCCCTGCTCCAGAATAGGAATAAAACTCCACTTCCCGGCCATGCTGCTGAAGGCGCTGAACAGCGTCCTGGCAATAGAGGTCACTTTTCCAGTTCATGTCATCCAGCCCAGACAGGAAGAGGAACTTGGCTAAGGACCTCTCCAAAGGAATGCGACAATTCCAAGTTGCTGGGTCCGTGTGATCATCTAAGACATCTGAAAAATCTACCAGTTCAGACTCATCACTGATCTTCATCCTCCCCAAGTCATATGGGTGGACAGGAAGAGTGAAACCATCACCCTTCAGGGGAATGAAGGAATTAAAACTACTTCCAGATATGCTGACAGCTGCCTTGATGCCAGGTAGAAATGTGGCCATGGAAAGGGCTAGATCACCTCCCTTAGACAAGCCCAAAACACCAATCCCAGTATCTTTCACCTGAAACAGAATTACAAAAACAGTATTAATAACTACTCTTTATTTCCTGAGCTGACATAACCTCTCCAGTTCTGCTTTCTCACTCATCCAACTATGACCACTCATATTTTGCCCCTTCCCTCTCTCTGTTCAGGTTATATTACTCCTCATCTATCCCTCTGCTGAGTCTCCAAAAGAGTGACCATGAATTCTACAGCTCCTCAATATTTCTATCCCTGTAACACATTTGCCTCCTGGTGACCTGTACAAACAAAGCATCCTTGCTCCCTCCACATCCCACATCCTCAGCCTGCTCTCAGTACGGTGTCTTTTACTGCTCCTCTCTCCAAGCCACTTTCTCCTGGGTTTATTTGCATTGAATTTTTTCATTGCAGTTTCTTCTATACTCTCCTACAGCTGACCTGTTATTCTGTTTTGTCTTGGAAGACATAATGTTCATTACACCTGAGGCTAAGTGAGCCAAATAGCTGTTTAAAATCAACTTGTTTCTAGTGAAGACCTTTCACATTGAATTCTAGATGTTTCAGAGCTCTCTGATGAACAAGACAAACAAGCAAGGCTGAATTCTGCTCTCACACTGCCTACAATCCTGGCATCCATGTGATAGAAAGTAACTAACTCTGCAAAACAAATACACATTAAGTAGCATTGCATTAAAATTTTAAGTGCTACTTGATTTCTCTTGGTCGCTTTTGGGTTAAGTATGATGATACATTGCCATAAAGCGTCTTTCTTGTCCCACACATTTGTTCAAATACAGCCTCAGCTTCTTAAGATATGTCACACCTCCAGTGCTACAACTGTAAGGGATTCTGTTGTTAGTATTTATTACTGTCCTGCAAAACTTATTTAGAATCAAAAGCCTGTAATATCTCAGAAACAGTAAAAAAGATTTTTTTTCCCTTCTAAAATCCTAAAAGACACAAAACTAGTAAAAAATTATTATTTGCTGCTTAAGCAATTTTGTACTTCTAGTCTAGGAACCGATTAGCAAACTGGAAAACAGTTTCAGGAAGAGAACCAGAATTTGTCTCTTACCTGCTGCTGCTTCCGCAAAAAGTTCACAGCCTCCTCAAAATAGCTCAGTTCAAGAACCTCTGGCATAGCGGGGATATCTTCAAAGGACATGTAAGCAAGAGCCAGAGTCACAAAGCCTCTGCTAGCCAGGAGACTTGCCCTGTATTCAATAAGACCTCCTCCAGATCCATACAAATCAATAAGTCCAGGAAACGGGCCAGGTCCTGCAATGAAAGGAGGGTGTATACGTAACCAAAAGAAAAGTTCCTATGGGTGTCCTTCTGTGGTGCCCCCTCAGCCCACATCAGGACAGTAGATATCAGAAGAAAATCATCCTCTGAAGCTTTCCATGGTGGGTATCATTCTCAGGAACACACAAAATGACTGTAAGGAAATGAATTTGCACATTTCTTTTCTCTCTTGGGAACTTATTATAGGAAGTTCACATGTTAGACATCCTTCTCTTATCCTGAATTTCAGCTGGCATTGGCCTACAAGTCCTCAGGCCATTGAGGATCTATGAAGAAACAGTATTACTGCAGGAGTGGCTCTTCCTTAGGAACTATGCCAGCAGGTATGCCATGAAGGAGATACTTGGGTTATGCAAGATACTCACAAATGCCAGAACCGACCTGTGCCAATTCAGGCTTCAGTAAGATCTGAGTAACTACACCTGAGCTCCTCAACTCTCCTGCAGAAAAAGGATTTCCTTTCCTGATGCTGGTCTGCTCATTCTCATAGCCAGATTCCCCTTACAAGATGTGGTGTTGCTGCAGCTGTGAAGGACTGTTTGTCAATTACAGAGCGAGACAGACATGTTTAAGTGCCGTTCAAGGAAGAGAAACACTTCAGGCTTAAAGCAGCTTTGCACAGGATCCATGCTCAGCACTGTCTTTGTACAGAGTTGTAAATTATGGCACCTGTTTAATTAAAGATCTTGCTTTTCCCATTTGTCTCCCATCTCCCTAAGTATCCCATGCAGTCCAGCTGCTCAGTCAGGAAGAGACTTCTTTCTTTGGCTCTTCCTTAGCTAAAGAGAGACACAGAGAGAGACAGGTCCAGAACCTGCAGGAAGATCTGTAGCAGCCGTTGAGGGCATGGTTCTCCAGCCTAGGCTGGCTGCAGCCTGAGTCCAGCGGTCCCACCATGCCTTGCCATTCTTCACTCCATGGCCAGAGCTGTCACGCATCACAGCTCTGCCAAGGACCAGGGGCCTCTCTGTCCTGTCAGCTAAACAGAAAAGCTAAGAAATAAACACACTTTTTGACAAAGCTCTCACTGCAGGAGAGGTCAAGACACTCAACTAGAACAACCTGGAGACACCTTGTGTTACCACTGCTGCCCTCCCTGCACCACCACACCCCTGCCTTGGCCCTTGCCCCGGCCGGGCAACACCTGCTCCTCTTTGCTCTGCTGTGATGATCCAGGTACTTGGACCAGGCACAGGCTGAGGGAAGTGTCAGCTGAGGCTTTGCTCTGTGTCGCTGAGTGCATCCAGAGACCACGGGGCATAATACGTGGTGGTCAGCCATACCTAGAAAACCAGAATGGAATTAAAACTCACCAGGAGGGAGGAAGAGGGTTGCTCTGAGACGACCTTCTCTGACCGAAATCCTCTTCACCCCCTCTCCTAAAAACCATCGTTCATTGGTGCATTTTCCCAGCAAGCGGCTCATGTCCCCATGGCCCTCATACACTTCCAAGTCCACACAGAAAGGGGTCAGGACGTTCCTCTTCGCCAGCCGCTTATAGGGCGTTTTGGACTGCAGAGCCCAGAGCAGCCCCATCGGCTCCACTCCCAAATAGCTGCCCCCCAGCGCCGGGGAGCGGCTGAGGTCCAGCTCCCCGCTGCTCCCAGCCCTGTAGAGAGCGTGGGCTTGGAAAAGCTCCCCGCTCTCGTCCACCAGGCCGGCTCGGAGGGTGACCGCCTGCAGCGGCTGCAGACCGGCCACACGGATCCGCACAGGGTCATCGAACAGGCACCTGCGCGAAGGCAGGACGGACACCCGCGCCGCCATCGCAGCTCGGCTGCACGGGGGCTGCGGCGCTTCTCCGGGGCGAGGCACGGGCCGCCGGGAACCGCGCGGGACACCAGCCGCAGCCACCTGTCCCTTCCCGGGACTCCAACCTCCGCTCAAAGTCCGGGAGCAACCATCGTCACCGCTTCCTTCAGTCGGCCCGCACGGGCTGCTGGGAGACGTAGTTCGGAGCAGGCCTCCCCCCGGACTCTCCCGCTGCGGGGCGCGGGGGCACCCGCGGGGCGACTCGCACGGGCACAAGCCGTCACTCGTTCTGGGCGAGTGCTTTTAATCTGATCACAGAGACAGACTAAATTAAAAACCCCAAAGCAGCAAAAGGAGATATCCAAACTGCCGCGCCCCCCAGCTTCAGGAAATGCTAGATTTGACTGCAGAACTGGCTTGGGAGCCTTTGCCGAGGCACAGTAAACACAAACAAGCCGGAAAGACTAAGTAGCATGACATCTTAATCTCGCCATGAAACAAAGCTTGCTCTTGATCCCTCTTGAGCTTTCTGCAATTTTTGGACAAGCACCACAAATTAAAATGAAACTTTATGTTATAACTGTTTCTTTTAAAAAAGCAAAAGAAAGAGACAAAGTGAAACAATTATTATATTTTTCTTCCCAACAATAATATCCCCACACTGATAATTTTTCTAAGAAATGATTGAAGATTTTACAATAAACACCAGCTTTTGGTTTTCATAAACAACAATACTACATTTTTGCAATGTCTGTGTATTTAACAGGCTTCTTGTCCTACTCTGGGGGTCTCAGACATGCGAGTAGTCCCATCCCATTCTGTGGAAATACAAATGGGAATCATGGTTGGTTGAACCTTTGAACCAGGCTCCTGGTTCAAACAGCTTGCCTGAGCATGCACTA
The DNA here is from genome assembly GCA_013390105.1 of Tichodroma muraria. Taxonomy (NCBI): domain Eukaryota; kingdom Metazoa; phylum Chordata; class Aves; order Passeriformes; family Sittidae; genus Tichodroma; species Tichodroma muraria. The sequence goes on along the minus strand of WAAG01053637.1, from coordinate 30,428 downwards.
AGCAGCAATTAATGGCAAAGGAATGAAAAAAATCAATAAGCTTACAAGCTTCAGAATCACACCTCATGCCATGAGACCACAGATATGCAGACTGATTGTAAATCTGGCAGAGCAACTCTAAAACCATCCCTCAGGATGCAAGAGAATGCAGCTATGTTTAAACACAACAGTGAAAAGAAATAAAAAACAGCAATAAAAATGGGTAGCTTTTTATTGGAAAATAGCCAACATTGACTTTTACATGTCCTCCTAGACGTTTTTTTCAGCCATTGTTTACTTTGGAAAAAGAAATCAGTACAGAAATAAGCTTTAAACTGACCTATTTATTGCAGAAGTTGGAGTTTCTCACCATCAAAACACCACAGCCACTGAACTTAGAGAATTACAATAGGACAGACTTTTGCCTTAAGCAGAATGCATACATTGGACTGACGCAGCCTGATGCATAGAGCAGATCCTTCCTTGTCCACTTGGGTTATTATGAAAGCAGTCTGTAGATCTGAACAAACAGTCAGGGCTTCTGGTTTGGGATTTTCAAAACCTGGATTGTCTCCCTTCAAATTTTATTTTGCTCACCATCACCGAGGCAACATGCAAAGGCATAAAAATCCTATTATCAGAGTTCTACTTGCAAGCCAAAAGATCTGGCCAATTGGTCTGGACTCTCAAATCAAGAAAAATAGCCATGATGTGTTCAGCAGGCGTTGTTGACCATAATTTAAGGTTCAGTTCTTTTCGGGGGAATCATGTTTGTACTCCAGTCACAGATGCTGATGATTGTATCACATCAGAAACAGACATCTCAAGCTCGAGTCTCCCACCTTTGCTATAGCATTTTCACAGTTTTTGTGAGACAATCTAGTAGTTGATAATAGCTGTACTTAATGTCATATTCCATGTCATACCAATAATTCACTGAGGAGACAAGAAAAGGGAAAAACATTTTAAGGCTAGAATGTAATGATTGATGAATGTGTTCATAGACTGTTTTACACAGTTCAGTTAGTACAGGCTTTTCCTTATCACTGACTGAACTTTGAAATGAGCATAGCTTTGACTACAGCCAAAAATAATGTAAGCAAACAACAGAGTTCTTCAATAGTGCTGCCAATGCAACTCCGTCTTAACCCAAACCCACTTCAGACTCTGTACTGGAGATTTGTTGGAGCAGATGATGACAAAACAGCTTAGGAACAGTATGCTTCTATTTAGACAAAAAACACCAAACTGCAAAGTTTAATATCTGGATGGGAACCTCTATTCCTGTGTAAAGGATGGCAAATTCATTACTTCACAGTGGTCATCAGTCAGACAGTGCTTTAATTCTGCTTCTCTGGCTAATTTTGGGGTATGTCTCCTAGGAAAATGAAGCCATACACTGTAATATTGTACTAATGCTTCTTGGAGGAGGATATGTCTCTTGCTTCAGACATTCACAGGACAAGACCCAGAGAACATTGATTTTTCAAGTGTATACAGATTGTACTGCAGTTAATAGACTAAAGGACAAATAAACTCTTTGATATGTCTGCTAAACAAGGAAAAAAAGTGGACAGGGGCTTGCAGCTGGAAACAACTCTACTTTTTCAAAAAATTTTTAAGGACTGATGCAGCAGCACTGGGAAAAACGAATCAGAATTACTGCTTTACTGCTAGATTGTCTTTTTATCACAGAATCACAAGAACTGAAAAAACAATATTTGCAGTGTTACACAAATACTCATGTTACACTTTTCAAAATGCTTTTTTCTTGAACAGCATTATCAGGATTACTCCAGACAAAGGACATGCAAAAATTCCAGCAAAAATCTCTTCCTCAAATCTCGCAGAACTTGCACAACATAACAAGAAGACTTTGCCCACAAATACCCTCCCCACCCCTCCACATATACCAAATGAGCAATGATTGAAATTCTGGAATTCACTTGGGGAGAGAAGAAAAAAAAAAAGAGATAGAGAGATGATGATAAATCCTACAAAGAAAACGATGACAAGACTTTTGGTAAGTGCAGGGGAACAGTAACACAAACACAACCTTAATAGCAAGGCAAGAGACTGGGTCAGAGCAGATTTCAGCTCATGTGAAAACAGAGTATCTTCCATGTTGTGTCGACAAAAGCTACGAATTATAAGCAAAACAGGCTGCAAGGAGGCAGCCCCATGGGATCTGTCAAGATTGTTATTCCCTCCTGCAGAGAGGCAGATAACCTTAAAGGAACCTTTGCTCCCACTGATGCTTTGCTGTGGGATATCTACCTGCACATCCACCACAGTTCAAAAATGTATCTGGAAATACTGTCTATTTTACCTGCAATACAGCCATGTGATTGCTGAACATGGTGGAACCAGAGAGAAGGCAGATATAACATCTCACCAGCTTTCACTGTACACTGCAAAGGTTTTGCCTGAGCATACTCTGGATACTGTTCTAGATCTGGTTTCAAGGGGTCCAGAGGGATCCAGGGCACCTAAAGGCAAAAGAGTGTGCATATGGTACTGACCCTGGCAAAAAATTCCAGCAAGCTTCCAGAAAAACAACTGATAATCAAACTCACTAGGTTACAAAACATGTACTTTGTCTAGCAAAACATGTACAGCTACACAGCTTTCCACATTCAGTTGGGAATAGGTCAAGGATGCAAAGATGTGCCTCCTTCAGTGATGCATTTCTAATTAGAGAAAAGGCAATAAATGTCATGCATGAAATTGCAGTCTCGTGGCATACTTTCAAAACACCTCCAGCCCCTTAAGTTGCTTGTTCCTCCTACATTCACTACTTATATACTTTATCTGCATCACTCTTTTTAGAAATTCCCTTCTTCTTCTTTAGCTCTCTGGTGTAACTTTTACTCACAGCAGCTAAAACGCCCCTCCTTGCTGGGAAGTCCCTCTTGCCTGCATTAATTCTTTCTCTGCCCTGCAGAATTATAAACCTCAACATTCCAACCTTGCTGCATTACAGCAATGAGATCCCATGAGCACCACCCTGGAAACAGAGAACAAGCCCCAGTTCAAGTTCTGTTGTAACACTTCTCACACTTTGCAGAGGCAAAAGGCAAGGGATTAATAGTCTACTGAGATTTGTAAAGTGCCTCCAGATCCAAACATTTTAATTGAATAAATACTGCTACTACTAAGAAAATACAACTTACTCATTCAGACAGGGTGATATTACTGTATACCTGAGTAGAGGGACAAAAGAAAGTGAATGAAGAGGGGTCTATTTCAGGCATAATGAAATTAATTCCTTTATTGTTGATGCATTTGAAAGTTCTTTAGTGGATCTATTCAGGTCTGGTGCAAGACAACACTTTATGATATTAATGGTTTCAGGTATGCAGTAAAAGATTTTTCTGGAAACGGGGTATCCTCTGTAAGTAGTAAGATACAAGTGAAATATCTGGGCATTTTCCTTCCACTAATAAAGGATTTCTAAATATCAATCAATATGCTTAGTTTGAGGGCTCAGCAATGTCCCAAACTCTCCCTACTGTATTAACTGCATTCTTCATAAACTTTTTACCTTCTCTGCAGCCTTCTCATCCACAATTTCAAAAGAACCATCTTCTGATACATGGTAGGTTGCTGGCTGATAGAGCTCTGGAACCAGAGAAAGAATTAAATTATGCAGTTCAGAGAACCTAACGGCAGCGCATGTCACATTTTCACCAAGAAAAATGAGGACAAAACCATTTTCAACTTACTGTACTCGCTATCCTTCCCTTTTTCCATTTCAAATTTTATCCAGTTTCTTAATATACTTTTCTTTTAGTCAGTCTGAATAATACTTATTTTCCTCCAAGCACATTTGTATCCCAGTCATATTTTTTTCCAGTAACTGTCTTCCTTCCTTTTCAGAAGTCATAAATGCACCCCTAACTTACACATCATTCTATAGCTGGGTGTTTCATATTAGGTCAGTCTACCAAAGAAGCACTCACAAGAGTTATTAGTGGCTTGTGGCCAGTCTTTCACTTCTAATTTTAATTGACAGGGCTCATCAACTGCTTCAGATACTGCTGGTTGCTTTTCTTTCATTGCTTCAGCACATGTGGTTTTCTAAGCCCTCCCTTGAGACAGTTTCTCTCCATTAATAACCTAATGCTCAAAAAGATGGAATTCTCTTTTTACTACATGCTATGAAATGTAAGCATTATCTCTGTTCTATGCTTTAACAGTAACTTGTTTCACAAAGTAGACTCCTATAACACACATATATTTCATACATTCACATAGATACAACACCATCTGTTCAAGAAAGGCTGAGGAGATGGGGTTGTTCAGCCTGGAGAAGAGAGGGTGCTGGGGAAACCTCACTGTGGCCTTCCAGTACCTAAAAGGGGCTTATAAAAAAGACAAAGAAGGATTTTTTATCAAGGCCAGGGCAAGGGTTAATGGTATCAAACTGAGACAGGGTAGATTTAGATTATATACAAGGAAGAATTTTTTAACAATGAGGGTCATGAGGCACTGGAAAAGGTTGCCCAGAGAAGTTGTGGATGTCCTGTCCCTGAAAGTGTTCAAGATCAGGCTGGATGGAGCTTTGAGTAATTTAGTTGAATGGCAGGGACATTGACTCAATGATCATCAAGGTCCCTTCCAACCTAAACCATTCTGTGATTCTATGACTTCAAGGCTGTAAACAAAATAAAAACAGTATAAATAAAATACTGCAGCAACACACATCTAGCCAAAATTATATTTGCATCATAGAGCACTTTGCATTCACTTAGTCTGATGGTTTGAAAGCCAAGGAATTGGAAAATTAAGTCTTATGAGGCATAAAGTTAAGATGTCCATCTTCTAGATGACACTGCAACAGTAACTACTGCTGCACACATAAGAAAGCAACAAAGACACAAAACAGGCAGTGTGAAGCAGTGCTGTCATAAGAATCTCTTTCTTCATTTCTCCGTTTTCAGAGAATCAGCTAGTACCCTGAATATTTCATTAAAATACAACTAATTTTTTAGCTTCCTGGCTTTTTTTTTTCCTAGAGAAAAGCAGGTAGGCAGAATCTAAACCTGTAAAACATCAAAGATGACATACTACAACACTGACAAAATACTTAAATAATTTAAATATACTAAAGCTGAAGAGACTGCTGTATCACAGAATCAATTAAGTTGGAAAAGACATCAAGAGATGAGATCTGAGATCATCAAGTCCAAGCTGTGACTGAACACCACGTTGTCAACTAAACCATGGCACCAAGTGCCACACCCAGTCTTTCCTTAATCACCTCCAGGCACATTCCTCCACCAGCCCCCTGGGCAGCCCATTTCAATATCTAATCACCCTTCACGTGAAGAAATTCCTCTCAATGTCCAATCTAAACCTCCCCTGGGCACAACTTGAGACCATTACCTCTCCTTCTGTCACTGGGAAGAGACTGACCCTCATCTGGGTACAACCATCTTTCAGGGAGTTCTAGAGAGGGATAAGTTTCCCTCTGAGTCTCCTTTTCTCCAGGCTAAAAAAACCCAGTTCCCTCAGCAGCTCCTCATAGGAATTACCCTCTGGAACCTTCACCAGCTTTAATGCCCTTCCCTTGACTCGTTTCAGTATCTTAAATGTCCTGCCTGAATTGAGTGGCCCAGAACTGGACCAGGACTAAAGATGTGAATCAATGATCTCATTGCTTTACTAGACTGGAAAACCTGACCTCAGAAAAACATTTGTATTACAAACTACCTGCAGCATGATAAAGAAGAAATTTCTGTTCACACTGTATGAACAGAAAGTGTAACACTGCATAAACATCAAAATGTTGCCACTGCTTCCTTTTTTTCACATCTTTCAGTGTTTTAGTCTGTTCTCCTTCCAACCCTCAGACACATTGCACAGCGAAATGAGGTACCGTATGGGATGAAGGGACGGTCACTTGGTGGATGCAGTAGAAAATATTTCTCTCCAGATACCACACAGTACAAGTTCTCATAATGATCTTTATGTACTAGGATTGAGAAAAAAAAAGAGAAACATGGAGAAAGACAGAAAATCATAGCTATTTCCTTCTCTGCAGCAGAAACTATAGTAAACTGAAACTATCAGCTTTCACTGTTATTATCAGACAGCTTCTTCCTCTTGCAGACAGTGGGAGAGGAAATTCACAATATCATGCTGTAGCAAATGCATTCTGTGAAGCAAATCTCAGTGCCTGACACAATGCCAGGTAGATGCACCCAGAAACACAGCAGCAGGAGGGTGCAGAGGGGCAGAATAAAGAATGCAAAAAAAGAATGTTAAAATAAAACTGCCTTGTCAGAAAAGTCACACCATTCTCCTGAGCCACTAACTCAAAACAAGCCAGCTTAAACCTATGCTGAAATCACCAGAAGATTTACAGTGCCACAGGATACCTACAAGATGTCACAGCAGCTGATTCCCCAAGCCAGAAATTCACAGCATCAGGCTTCTTCCCTGCAGAGTTAAGGAAAAGAGATATGATGACAACAAAAACAAAACCAAAAACATGTCATTTTTAAAAGCATTTCAAATAATTTTTTGCCAATTTTTGCCAAATTATGTCCTATAGCTTCCTTCATACCTATGAAGATTTCATTGCAATACCACTCTGTGAACAACAGCAATACACTGCAAACACTGAGCTAAAATGTGACTCTAGATCAGAGAAAAGCCACTCGATGTAAAGAAGGGTTACATGACATTTTTTCAATTGTGAGGATCCTGATACACAACATAGATACTGATTCCAGAGTCATCCAACCCCAAAACTTCAAATTTTTACCATTTCTGCTTTCATCTAAGAGGATGAAACCAAACTGAGCTGTGGCATTCAGAAAGAGAAGTATTCACCATGTAGTACCTAGCGTGATTGTTTTAAAGCTTCGTGCAAAATATTTACTAAATATGAGAGAAATAGAGGGTTTACCCAGTGCCTCACTCATCCATGGTATGTCAGGCTGCACATCACAGATGAGTTCAGGGAACTCCTCAGTGAGGTTTGAACACTGCTTCTGCACATAGAATACGTTGGGAGAGGTCACTTTCTTCTCCACAATGTCCAAAAAGTCCATGAAAGGCATTTGGCGCTCCTCTGGCATGACAAAACGGTCCTGAAACACTGCATCTGCATAACCATTTGGTGTCACTGCCACACTCACCACCTTGGGACCTACCACCTCCCTGCAAAACAAATCAAGGGTTTATATCCAGGCCTGCAATTAGCTCTTATATTACATGTTGGTTATTTTAAAAATATGTTTCAAGGGCAGCAAAAATAAGACGCCTGTATTTCCATGGATGGGTGTCTCTAGATTAGATTTTCTGCTCTCTGGTAAGGACTCTGGCGTTCTGCTCTAATTGCTCCCTGCAGTCAAGGCAACTCTAGTTTCTTTTTCCCGTCTGAATTCTCTCCTAACAGGACAGTTCACAATGGAGCTCCCTTGTCCTCTGTGCAGATAGAAGGTCATCTTCAGACATTTCTTTTCACCAACCATAGCAGAGCTTGATATTATTGTGGCCATTCAACTCAGCCAAATCCAAGGGTTCACATATTCAAAAGCAACTGAGCAGGGAGAAGGGGTGGACAGAAACTGACAGATACACACCCCATGAGGCTAAGAGTCTCTAGTTCCATAAGATGTTTAGCTTTAAACTCCACAGAATTAGATCTGACCCACAGATTTTAGGTCTAACCATAAATCCTGTCATAAAGAAGGACTTTACTTTAGAACTTTAGTCATTGTTAAAATGCTCATCATTTAGTTTTTGAAGAAAACAAGGTGTGCTCAGTCTGTTCTTACAGCATTACAGCCCCACTCCAGCTGGGTGGATTTCAACAGCCTGAGTGTTGGCTGCACACAGCCAAAACACCCACCCTCCAGGCTGCACCGGAACTGGGAGGGCAGTACGGGTGCAAGGAAGACACACGCGACCTTGGGAAGACTGAACACCCTCATACAGAGCCAGGAAAGAATCTGACCTGTCTTACAAATAAAAGCAAAGATTAACCAAGGAGTATTTAATGAAGTCACCAGAAATTGAACACCAGTCCTGCTCCACAGGTCACTCATACCTGAGGTACGCTGAGGTCCATTTCTTCAGAGCCGGCCAGTGGCTGATGGCGTTGCGAATTATACAGGGTTTATTCGGACTCACCCACTCTCGATAAAACTCCAGTGGGGACGGAGGCCTCTCAAGATAGGGCACGGACTCCGGCCAGCCCAGCTCTGTCCAGGCAAACAATAAACAGTGTAACTCAGCATCCCGGGACAAGCACCCCGTGCCAGCCCGCAGGCTTCAGGCGCCTCGCCGCGCTGGCACCAAGCAGTGCCCCCCACGGGTCCAGAATCCGGAGAGATGGAAACCTCCGGCCAGCACCTGAGGATAACGGGCCTGTGCTACAGGAAGTGCACCTCCCATACAGAGATGATACCACAGGATGCTTTTTTGGAAGCTGGAATAGTGCTTTGTTTTGCTATTTTATAGACAGAGAAACGACCATTAAAGGACCGTTTTCTCGAGTTTCGCTTTCTTTTTGAGGCGGCCTTTCTGCTTCACCTTGACCTCGGAACCATCATGCCGGCAGCACAGCGGGCNGAGTGAGTCGCGCAGCTCGGTAACAAATGGTCACGTTTTTATTGAAACGGTTTAAGACACGAAGTACAAATGGATACAGAGTTAAAAACAGCTCCCGGGGGAGCCTCACAGTGCAAAACAAACAAACAAACAAACAAAAAAAAAGCAAAGGGAATTTTTAATTCTTTTCCCAAATAATAATTAAAAAAAAAAAAAAGCATTATTTTACCTAAAGCCAAAAGTATAAAAACACGCATTTATAAATAAAGCAGGAAGGGTTTTTTTGTCTGTGTTTTAAAGGAGAGAAGGAAAAGGGCAGTGCAGGAAAGGGGGAGCAGGGGTGGGAGGTGCCGCGGGGCTCGCTCCGAGCGCGGCTGCCCCGCGGTGGCCCCGAGTGACACGAACAGAGCCCCAGCCGCCCCGTGTCCTTCACACGCACGACCTGGAACATGGCACACGCCGGACTTACCCAGAGAAGCAGCCACCTGCTCTCTCGGGGGGCTGCTAGAAGACCTGTCTACCATTTCAATGAGGTTTTTGTCATTTAGTGTCCTGGATGCTACACATCCAACGAGCTGGGGGGAAGACGCTGTATACATGCATGAATTTAGCAAGGGTGTTTAAAGACCTGCATTTCTTTTTTTTTTTCTTATATATAATTATATACATATTCGTTCTTTTTAAAAAATTAAGTTGGTATGTTTCTACTCCCAGAAAGAAACGTCCCAATTCCTCTGAGTCATGATAAAGTCTGCAAAACGTGGAGGCTGGGGAGGGGGCTGCTGTAAGACCATGCCCCAGTCATCACCTGGGAGGTCGCATGGAAAGGAGAGGACAACCTGAGAGAGGAGGTGGAAGAAAGGCGGACTCTCATACACACAGCTCCTGGGTGCTGCTGAGGGATGGGGAGGAGGAAGGTGTTACCTGTTTGCAGCAGGAAATACGACAGTTTGCTGCCCTTTTAGGTTGCGGCCCTTCCTACTGTCCCAGTTCAAGAGAGCCCTTAAACAAACTGAGGGGTTCCACGGGCAAAGCAGTACTATTTGCAAGATGGAAAAGAAACCTAAAACTTCTCATTTTGACCAGGAATGTTGGGTTGAAAGGGGGAAAATATATGTAAAGAGGATAAGTAGGTCCAAATTATTTTTTCAGGTTTTATCTTAAACAAATATCTTAATGCAGGTATCTTGCTGCGCCTTTGCTAACACCCACACAAACCAGTAAAAGGGATAGACTCAAATTTATTACCTCCTCCAACAAGCCTCTTCACTTCCCAGGCAGTTACCCATTCATTGTTTCTCTGCCTGGCCCAATGGACAGCCTGCAGTGAAATATGTTCACAAGGTGCAAATGCAACGCATTTATGCTCTTTTTGCTCTGTAAACTAGAGGTTTTAGGAATACTTCCTACTGCCAGCAATAGGAAGTTAGCAGGGAAGAATTAGTTGGATCAGTCTTAAATTATAAAGAGCAATGCTATCTCCTCACCCCTCTCAGCAACAAACTTGTGACAAAGCATCTCCTCTACTGGGCTTCTAATCAATTCAAAACATCAAAGCCTTGAACAAGCAGCTCATGACTTTGCCATTTAAGAAAAAAAATAGTTGCTTAGAGAACAGCAAGAGAAGCAAGAGGTTCAATAGAACATATTTAAAAACAAACTCCTTCCAATTCATCCTTCAATTACAGATCACCATCTCCAAGTCCTATATCTACTTTCCTGAAGCCTTTTGGTATTGTATCATTCACAGGTATTGGCCAAATGGTGTTCTTCAGACCAAGATCATCTCTACTTCTACTCTGTTTTCCTGAGTCTCCTATATACACTATCCTAAATTTATTTTAAACTACACAACCATTCTCCAACTGATCTACTTGCCCAATACTTTTCTCACCATCTTTCTGATCAGATTTTACCTCTGGTTTCCTGTATACAGCCATGACCCCAAGTAAAATCCATTCCAGGAAACAAAAACCAACTCTGATCAGCTTAAAAATCAGATTTGTTTCACACAACTTATTTCCAAGGAGCTTTGTTTCATACCTCTCTGCCAGATTTGCTGGTTGTTGCCCTTTACCTTCATGGTAATTTCATTCTTGCCACTTGGCTCTTCTGTATCATCTCTGACCTTTTTGTCACTACCTCAATGTTTAAATAATAAAATGGTATAAAATTGCACAAGGAAGTAATATAAAGGGCCCTCAAACCATTACCAACAGTACCAAAATATACTTGGGTTCAAGGGACTGCTATTTTTCCTGAGTGTCTTGTGGCCCCAGTAGAGCAAGAAATTTCCTGTATACTAGGACATATGTTCACAGTCTGAAAGTGGAGGAACTGGTCACCTCAAAAGCAAGCTTGACCCACACTAACTCCCATCACAGACCCAACATGACTGTTATCACACATTCAACTCAAGGCATCTCCAGCTCACCCTTTCACTCAGAGAAACTGCCAGAAATTTCCTCTCTGGCTTCCAGCTTGCCTTCCTCTGCAAAACCTGTCTGTGCAAGAGAAGCTGCCCATGGGACCAAGCATACCAGCTGATTCAGCACAATATAGTGCAGAGACAGGACTGGAAAATAACCCCTTTAAAGTTTCAGTACAAGCCCATGGAAGGAAAGGTTAGGAAGGATGCACGAAACATGATCAGGTAGATTTCAATTACAGGCAGAGGCAGCTGGAAAGCTCTCAAAGTGTTCCCCATACTGCCATGTCCTGAGGCACTCAGCAGTGATCAGGCAGCAAACCTGTTAGGGGAGAGACAGAACTGCAGATTATTCAGCTCTAGAGTTACTCAGGAGAAAGAGGTTGTCCTATGCCGGTCTGGCCAGACCAGCAGAAAAGACTGCACTGCCGATGTCCAGTCACATCAAAATGTTGTGACTGCATCAAAACACAGGAAGACAGAGAAGTCAACAGACCCCATTTCCAGGTGCCACAGGGTTTCAGAGAGACAGCAGCCAGGACAGTAAAATGAAAGAAAACTGCTTTTCCACCCTGTAACCTCTGTAACCAAGTGATGCAGACTGGCTGCCTCTGACTGACTTCCACAGATGCTAGCAGTCTCTCTCCCACCAAATCTTTGTTGCTTGCATTAGTTTTATGAACTGGAATTACACTGCTCTGCCTTAAAATAAATGCAAGACAGACTGGAGATTGAAGAAATAGAATACTTTGTGTATTTGCCCCTATTGTTGAAAGGAGTGGGAGTAAATGGGAAGGTGCTGAAGAATTCATTGGTTTAAATTTTTTTTTTCTTAGCTTATATTATTGACCTAAAAAACATCACTGGACAAGTTTAAGCCACAACAGACACAAGTTAGCATGGGTTCAGAGAAGCTCCACAGGGCAACAAGAATATTGCACATACAAATGCAAGAAGAGAAGATTTTGTTTCTCAGACCAGAAATTCATTAAAAGCAATGAGGCTAGAGGCAGATGAAATGGTGGTAATCAAACCCCAAAATATCTCATTTGAGATTCTTAGGAAATAATTTTCTGAAGGGATTTGAAGTAGCTTTACAAAAGGTAAGAGAATACCAGCTTTGTAGGGATGTAAACATTCTGCTTTCATGTAAAGGCAAGGAGAAAACATTTTCCTATCATGGTGAAATGAACAAATGACACAGATGAGCCATGGCACTGAAGATCTCTCAAATCCAGAGTTACACTGTAAGAGATGGGAACCAGCTTCTCAGTGTCATTTCTCCACAAATAAATCATAACAGCATCAAAGTCAATATCCAATTCCTAGTCATGAAAAGTGGCTGAAACAAACTTTTGTATTGTATCTAAATCAAATTTTTAAAATGTCTGCAGAAAACCTGGTCTGAAGTATCAATGTAACATAAATTCCAGATTAAAAATACCACTTACGAATTCATAAAGTAATCTCCAAGGCATGGCCCAAGGGATACAGAGCCTTTCCCTGGAGGTGAATGCAGATAAAATACAGTGTAGGGACTGTCTTGACACAATAGGAAAGCAGACAGAGTTGTCATAACAACAGCAGGATTACTGCAGGGAACAAAACTAAGGCAGGAAAAGCAAGAACAGCAAGACAAGATCTAAGCAGAGAACAGCTCATTAATTGCACAGACACTCCAGCCTGTCTCCCTGTTGGGGATTTATAATACAGAGATTGTTTTTCGCTGGGATATGGCAAAGGGATTGACAGTTTTTTTAAAGGACAAAGATAACAGCCACAAATGTGGCTTAGAGCAACAGTCAAGAGAAATAAATTAATAAATAAACCCATAAAAAGTCTGATTCTTGATTCTCAGAGAGGAAGGGATTGGCTTCACATGGACTCCATTGCTTTTAGTCAGCAGTTCAGAATTTCTTGGATAAACGGGATTTTCTTTGTATTTTTAGGTGTCAAACATCCTGACCTCCTGGCTATGAAGAAACTTCAAGGCAATTTCTCCAAACTCCTCTTTCAAGACTTTGTTTAGAGACAGGAAGTTGAAGACCATTGGGAAACAAATATTAAAACTGTGGCCAGCACATTGCTAAGAATTGGAACAAGTCAGTTGTTGGAGCCTGAGGAAATCAGTTTATAAAGGTATCCCCACCAGCCCTAGACCAGCTGATGGTAGCATTGGTCTGAAGCTCTCTCTGTGGTCCTCTTCTTAGAATTATTTCTGTGTATTCACAAACACCTGAAAGCCACCCCTCTTAGAGTTTTTTGTCCATGCGTCGTTCCACAGCTTGCAGCAATAGCTCCGAGTACTGTTCCAACAAAGCTAGTGTCTGCTCATCTCCCAGACTCTTGGGACTCGGTAGATTGGCACCACATCCCTCATTCAGTGGGCTTGTGTTATCTTGTGGCTTCACCAGTGCCTCCTTATCTTTTGGAAGCTCTTCTGCATCCTTCAGAGAGTCCAGTTCTTTCTTCATTGAGGAGAATGTTTCTGTCAGGAGGCCTGCTATTTTATCTTTGTCAGTAGAAGACTCCGTATCATTTAGTACCTGAAAACAAACAGGAGGGGAAAAAAAAGTATTCATTGGGGTTTAGGTAGAGCACTAATAAGCAATTTTAGCCCTTTAGGGAAGTGAAGCCGTAAAGATTTGCAGACCAACCAAGTCTACTTTTCTTCAAGACTTGAGACTGCCTGTTTAGACATACAGCAGGACATGCAACCAATACTCCCTAGCAGCACAAAATCCAGAGGCATTACTCCAATAGGACAGAGATGGGAAGTACATTTTTGGGTAGTGTTTCCCTTACAGTGGGCTTAAAAAGGTATTGTGTTTCCCAGCTGCAGCACAGAGCCACAGTCTCCTGTTCCTCCTGTCTACCAAATGCAGCTGGTCCCAGGAACAGAGCAAGAGAGAGACAATGCAAGTGTTGTTGAGAGACAACAGAGTCAGAGAGCCAATGCAAGTGCTGTGGCCAGAGCTGCAGAGGACTATGTGGCAGATGCTCACTATCAAAGTCTCACACTCATTGCAGGAGACTTGGCAGATCAGTGCTAAGCAAAGAAACAAAGAGCTGTTACATTGCTCTGCATGTAACTCTGGTCTGGTGGTGAGAGGGACAGGCAAACGGCTGCATATTCTTCTCACAGCTGGATTCCCATGGTATCCCGCATTTGCTAATCCTTTTCCCAGGCATCAAAGAACAGATGGGGATAATAAAGCTCCTATAATATTTCATATCCCTGAAACTCTGCATAACCATTAATTAATTCCCTAATATCCCTTTGAAAAAGAGCATACTGTTATCTTCAGTTTACAGATAGGCTAAACAGACTGAAAACTTAATTGATTTGCCCAGAGTACCATAGCAAACCATTGGAAAATCCAAGAGCTGGAACTCAGGAGCTCCTGCATCCCTGGCTCAAGTTGAAGGTGCAGTCAAGTGGACAGCCAGGCAGCTTGTGTCACTGAACACACAGTCAGTCAAGAGACCACCTTGAGGCAGCAAGCACTTACATTCTGTGTAAGATGTCTGTGGGCTGCAAAGCCCTGCTAAATGTACCAGGGCCTGTGTGTGAGGTCACTCAGCCACTCACCCTGCGGTAAAGGTGAAGGGCTCTGCGCATGCTGTCCTGGAGCTCGGACACCACGTGCTCACACTGCTCTATGCTGATGCCCGATTCTGGAGGGAGGAAAACATAAAAGCACAAATTAAGGCACAAACAATCCACTATCCACAACCTCATAGCTTGGTAAGAAAACAGGTTTTTCAATGCATATCTGAGAGACCATGCACACATAACTTGTCAATTTTTAGGGCTGGTTTGAGCAAATTATTAAATAGGAGCATTCTGTATGAGCTTTCCTTCATACTAACTAGACATGCTGCTTGCTTCAAGCACCCCAATTTTTCAATCTTTAGACTCTCCAAAGTCAGCAATGTTTTCCCTCAGATTGCATATTTTTGTTACAGTCACGGATAGTCACAGATTACCCACGTGATTTCCAACTACAATTAAAGCCATGTTCGTATGAGGACTTCCAGTGGCAAGAGGAACTGATCCAAGGAGCCTCTAATTTAGCTTCTACCTAGTTAAACATCTACAAGCTCCCTCTCATGCATCCTTCTGCACAGTGTATTACTAAAGCACAGAGGACGATGTATTATACGGAATTATTGCAGTGTTGTCTAGTGAGGACTGAGGTGTGATTGAGTTGCTTGTCACAACTCCTCTGCAACAGAATCGCATTGCTGAGCAACCCATGACATACACTGCTGATACACCATAATCCAAAACTAAAGAATAAAAGCAAGCAAGTGAAGGACAGCATCTTCTGCCTGTCCCCACCAGATATTATCTCCAAAACATGAGCTGAAGACTGGCAATCTTTATACAATAAACACTTTCATGAGTTAGACATAAACCATGAACAAAGACATAGACACACAAACACAATCTTCGATTTGCAAAGGCCTGGACAAAAGGACATTCAACTTTCTTTAGTTACCCAAATCCAAAATTTTGTCACATTAGCACTGTAATTTCTGCAATTCTAAGAACACCATCTTTGAACAGACTAGAGAGGACCTAAGCTAATTTTATGAATACATCTAGATGATAGATAAACAAATACAGCTAGAAAAACATCTACTTATACACAAACAAAAACATCTACAAAGAACAAAGGGGCATGAACAAATCCTTCCATCTGCATTCTTTGATCCTAAATCACCCGTGGAGTCTGAGCATAGTGGGCTTCAGTGCAATCCAAGATTCTTGATTTCTGCCCAACTCGTCCCCTTTTTATGTTTGAAACCCAGCTGTTTCTTCTCACGATCGATTCTGGATTTCTCCTCTGATCATTGTTTTTATGCTGGTCTCCAGCTCTGGGAGGTGCCAGTCAGGAGAACAGTCACAAAACCTAATATAAATGCCTAAGTAACAGGGACTTTCTGCCTCTTGGGTGTGCAGAGCAGAGCTCTTCAGATACTTGCAGAGAATATTAAACACAGCAACAGTATTAAGCACATCTACAGCATTTTAACCGTAGATTTGAAAATGCTTTAACAAGAACAATTAAGTCTCTCTATTTACAGCTGTTATACAAGCAGGAAGAGGAAGGACAGAAAAATTAAGTGGAAATCCAAAGTAACAATGCAAGTCAGAAGCAGAACAAGTCTCTATCAACCCTACAGTTTTAATCTAAACTGCCACATTGTGATTCCAAGAAGCCACAGTAAGCTGTTCACAGCAATAGCCAAGTTGGATCTAAACAGCTTTTCTAGCATCTACCACTAAAAATTTGGGAAATGGGGTCTGCAAGAAGCTCAAGACTGACAGCTGCCAACTGAGAAAAAAAAACCATTGGGATCCATAGTGCTATATCATTCTAACTCACTAAAGGATGCTGCTAAATACTCTGTCAGAGTGTGCTATGTCTTGGGAGTTGTTAAAAACAAAATAAAATCAATACTGAAAAAAAAATTGCTCTTTCTCTGCACTACCTATGTTAATTCTGCAAAGTGACCAAAAACCTTTTGCTATGTAGCCTGACTTGCAAATCTAGAAGTGAAAACTCATCCTGAAGAGTACAGACAACCACAATTCTGCCATAGAATGTGATTCCACAGCTTCATGCTGCATCTGGTGCTGGAAGGAACCTCACCCCTGTAGGGGGAGGGTCCAAAAATTTTTCTCTTCTTCACGAATTTCACAAAAAATTCTGTTCTTCTTCACAGCAGCTACAGTATGACAAACTGGAGGTGTCTTAGACAAAACATCACATATCCTGTTTTACATAACAGTGCTTCAATCTTAAGGTGTTTGATCTCTCTAGAAATGCAAAAAGAAAAGTAACCATGCATCAAAACCAGATTAATTGCTCGCATTCCAATCCTCACATACCAATGAATGGTGCAACAGCCTGGCACCACAGAAGGTAATTGATTACAGGATTACAGAGCTATCCCTTCTCAGATATGAGTAAGAACAACATAACAAAAGGGATAAAAAACTGTATAACCCCTTAAGGTACAAGCTATCAGTGCAGTGGTTAACATCCAGCTTTCTAATGCACAAATCAGGTATATCTTCTTTCAGATTGTGACACAAAAGAAAAACCTCAGGACATGATGTGGGACTAAACAGTGCCACAGACTCTGCCACTGGAGATTTTCCTCCTTTGAAGGGCAGGATTTCTACTTCAATTTGAACTTATCTGCTCGCTTTCATATGATTGAATTACCTTAAACTGAGGCCTGTAACAGATCTCAGAGCTGTTTTCAGCAGGTGAAAGTTTTTCATCTTGTACCTTTTTCCCTAAACTAGAGATAATTCAAAAATTAACCCACATTTTTTATGTTCAAACCCTGCACATATTCAGTTTGCAGACATGTCCTCAAAGCAGAATGATAATATCATGAAGACCTGCTTGCTTGCACAGGTAGCTACAGCAAGGAACTCAGCTCCATGAGCTTTATCTAATGGGAGAAAATTGTATGCAAACCCTTCTGGACCCTGCACACTTGGATATTATCAAAGGAAAGTTTGAGCTGCCTGGCATGACTTCACTGTCAATATTATCTGTGCTTGCTTGGTTCTGCTAGCACATGTTGGCCTGCACCTTCATTCGCTGGCCAAACATGTTCCAAGAGGAGGGTGGGGGATGTGACCTACACACTCCAGGAGATTCCCAGCATATCAGCTTTTAGCACTGACCACAAAGAGGTTTGAGCCCCTAGAGGTAATTGTACAGCTAAATCACTAAAATCACAACAGTTCTGAGGTCTACAAGGAACAGCTAAGAAGGACTGTCAGACATAAGACCCAGAGGAAATGGAAACTAAAGACTGAGAAAAAGATGTTAGATTGAAGAAGTGTCTCACCATTGAGAGGATGGTTTATGGAACGAGACAGGTGCAGACAGGACGAGACAGGCCAGAAGCTGGACGTAAAGAAATGTGATGGGATCGTGAGGCGGTTCACAAAGACAGGAGACAGAAGGGGGAAGATAAGAGATGGGTATCCATGCACACCTGAGACCTGTGCCGAGGCAGTTACAGATGTAGGAGACCTCGGCCTGATGGGGTCTAGTGGGCAAAGTCCAGGTTGGCTGTCTAGCACACAGGCGATGCCGGTGATCCGCTCCCTGCCCCTGGGCAGTGTGCTCTCAGGAGACCTTAGGTGCTGGCCCTCTGACACCTCCCTCAGTTTTAGACTAGTGACCCCTGGCTCATTCTGGCAATCCGTCCTTGAGACTGGACAATCCACTGGGGTCTCCTTAGCAAGCCCTGTTGGGACCTCTCTACCAGGAACCAGAGACCCAGCAGTTTGATTCTCCTTCTTGGAGGCTCGGACCTCAGGAAAAGAGGGTCTCTTTTTAGAGGCTCCAGCAGATGACTGTGGAGACTGTGGCTCAAGCAGGGTTTTTGTTTTGGTAGTGGGTGAGAAGGAGGCCAGTGTGGGTCTATCAGGCAATGGCTTGGGAATGTCAAGAATCAGGTGTGCTCGGTTTGATGATGCCAGCTTGCTGTGGAAGGACTTGGGGGATGAGCAGTTTACAACTGGCTGGAGCGCAGGTTTCACTGGAACATTTTCTTTCACTGGCAGCTTAATCTTCTCAGCATCTGGTGTGGAACTAAATTGTGTCTTCTCTGTCACTGGAGGACTAGTCCTCTCATCAGTCAACATTTCTGTGGAGCAACTGAGGTACAGATTTTCCCCTACAGATATGCTCCTTGACATCTTAGCCCGGAAGCTTGTTGTGGGGTTCATGTAGGACTTTGGTTTTGCAGCCCTGACATCTTTGGCCAGCAGAGCACCAGATCCATCCATCTTCAACATACTGGCTGATAACACCCTGCAATTGTTAGGTCTGGGATCTTTGTCAACCACCAAAAGAGTCTGAGGACGCTGCTTGGCAGAGGATATCACTCCTGGACCCTTATCTGTGAAAATTAAACAGACAAACATACCAAAAATAGACAAGAGCCTGCAGTGAATTCCTATATCAGAATTTAATGTGCCTCAGCTCCTGTGAGATGTGGACAAACATAACCAGTAGTTCAGGTTAGTATCACCAAGTCTTAACAGCTTTCTTTTTTCCCCATCCTTCATCCTGCACACACACTGCTGCTTTCCTCGTGAGAGAGATTTGTTCTTAAAGTGTATGGTCAGAAGATCTCAGACCACTGTGACTCTTGAGAGAGAGGCCAGAGGAAGCAGGCAAAAACTTATATATGCTGTTGTGGTGATCAGATGGGGGTTTTTGTTTTTTTAAACAAATTTATTAATGGTTAGTGAGTTGATTGTTTCAAAAAAGAGTCATTTCACACAGAGGGCATGGATACAGTAAGCTCTCTGTTACTGTCTCTTCCCTCTTTCTCTCCTCCCCACTCTGGGGAGCTTCAGTCTTAGCTCAGAACAACCACCCACAGCAAGAGAGAATATTGCAAATACTTCATTTCACCCTTGCCAGAGCTCCTCCCACAGATGGCAAACAAATATCAGAGACTGATAATTAGAAGACCAGCACCTGAATTACAAATTAAAAATATTAACTAATATTTTAATTAATAATACTTAAAATATTTTCCCTTGACAGGCTAGGAGTTAGAAGACACGTAAAAAGCCTGTAGCTCAGAATGCAGAAAGACAAGCTTAATTTAAATCCTCTGCTCAGATGTCCCCATTTCATTCTCGGGTTCACACCATCATTCCAAAGAGTGTCCTTACCCTCATGCACGAGGTCATGCACTGACTGTGCCTTTCTCATGACTGCATTCACAGGGCCTTCTGGAAAGGAGGCAATAACCCGTCCAGGAGCCATACCAACTCTGCTGGTCTCCAAAGCTGATCTGCGTTTTTTCTGCACATAAATAGCTCGATTTGAATCTACGTTCTCTAGGAGCTGGCTGCTCTCTGATGCATCACCAGGAGTGCTGCTGTCATTTTTCAACAGGTTAGGTGTAAACTGACTGGTCTGGGTTGGTGGCTCGATAGGCTTTGAATCCAGTGTCAGATTTGACGAAGAGAGTGACAATCGTCTAAAGAACACAATAAAGAAATCCCAGTTAAAACAAGTAAGTATGTTCCCCTGGACAGACAGAAACATGCATTAAGTTTCTCTGGAACAAAGAGCCCCTCCCTGTCTGGACTTTTTTGAGTCAAAAATGCTCTAAGCCGTTACCACTTAATTCTACTCAACCCCACAAGCTGTGGTCTGCAGGCATTTGTCTACAGGCTGTGCAATCACAGATAACATGGGGTTGCTTTTTCCAGGGAGGATACCGTAAAAAGTGAAGACAAAAGAGAAGGGAAAATTCCAGGCATAGGAAAGACTGGGAAAAGTCAGGTCAGGTCTTTCCTCTCAGCTCACCTTACTAAAATTTAAATATTTTCAATTCTACGATAACCCTAAGAGGAAGTATATATGCTTTCCTAACATTATGAAAGCGTAATGACCAGGAAAGCTGGTCAGTATCTTCAAGAGGAAAGCCTGATTTCCTCTTCCTCTCCACTTCAAACACAGTAGGATTACTGCAGAAAGGAGGCAACTTCCAATCTGGCATGTTTAAACAGCTGAACAGATTAAAAGCCCAGAGGTTTTCATAATAAAAAACTACCTCCCTTCTTACATCTCTAGAGCACCAGTGACTTCCTTCACTCATCACTGCAACTCTCCAGAAGTTTACACAATAGCTAACCATTGGCTTTCTTCCCAAACATACATGAGACAGACTAAGAGGCGCTCCTGACAGCAGCAACAGCAGCTGAATACAGCAATAAAAAATTTCCCTACCATGCTGAATCTGGACACAGCTGCTGAACCTGGAGTGCTGAACCAGGTTCAAATCTGCTTAGTCCTACGTAACGAAATTCCTTTGACCTAAGATTTTAGGTTGTCATTTTAGAAGAATACAGGAGTATTTGTTTGTTTTAAACATTTATGAATGCAAATCAACAAAAGCATTGACCTAATTTTTTTTTGTATTATTTGTTTTGTTGGGATTATTTTTTTTTTAATAACAAGGAAAACAGCTTGCAGAGGCCTTTTGGAGTGCTTTAGGGTTGAGGGGGTTTTGGAAGAATAATATCCCTGTGGGGCTTTGTGTGAGACACCAGAACACCCTGTGAAGGCATGGGACCGAGAAACAAAGCTGAGTAAGAAAGGACTGTAAAACAAAGGAAAAGTTGATAAATCTACTTTCATTGTCCAAGCTGAATGAAATGCAAAAGAATAAAAAGAGCATAAACAGTGAAGAGTAAATCAGATTATTAGTGATTCCTCCAACTTAATCAACCAAGGCAACTTAATCAATCAAGGCATGAAACAATTAAGCATGTTGTTGAAAGAGGAAAAGGAACAAACAATAGTGTTACATTAGAATAAACAGGACAGCTAAAGTGATCCAGGATAGCCTGTTCAAATCACAAGACTTTGCAAACAGCCTGCCAGCTGCTAACATTTTGCTGTGCCTAGGCACACCAAGGCCAGAAGTTTGTTCTACTATTTTTACTCAGGACCTAGCATGAGACCTACTCATAATAGTATAAATACACAGACAGAAACACTCAAAACAAGCAGAGCCATACCTGAGAGCCGGGGACTGGGAAAGAAAGCGAGAGGAAATGCTGAGGTTTTCGGTTCTTTCCAGATTCCTACATGAGCCACCTAAAAATTTTGGTTAAAGGAGAAAGAAAAATGACCAGTTTATTTACAGAGCATTCTCATATATATGTTTTCTTATCATAGAGACTATCAAGTGTTCCCTGATATCCAAGGGGATTTTTTAAAGATAAAGCCACAGAGAATTAAATAATTGTATTTCCTTTGCCTTTAGTGTTTTACTTAGATTATTCTGCCTTAAGCTGCTACTCTCCCTAAGGACACGCCTCCTCCTTTTTTGCTTCCCTTTGTGTCCTAACGTGCCTGTAGGACTGTGAGGCACTGGCATGAAGAAGAAAACAAACCCATCAAAGAGGAGAAAAAAAGGAAAGGAAAAAAAAAGAACCCAAAAAACTCACATACATATTGCTGCCTGCAACCATTATCAATTCTAAAAATATATGCTTTGTTCTGGAGTTGGTCGATAAAGACAGACCAGCTCCTTTGCCACTCTGATGTATCCTTTTATTCTCTCTCTCCACCCAGCATTTCAGCCTTTTCTTTTGTGGCATTGGCTATGCCTTGATGCACCACTAGAGGCCACTGCGTGTCACCTATGGGGGGGTGAACGCGCAGTCAATACCCTCCTTACAACAGGAAAAAAACAGGAGCAAGGTAACAGCTCTTTAGGATTCCAGGGACAATACTTAACACAAACTGACACAGAGCCCAATCTCATTCACACAAATCTACACACAGACCCATGAAGTTAACAGATGTCATTTCTTCAGGCCTCTTACACCGTTTTCCATTTCTTCCCCTCTCCCCGTATACACACGTTCATGAAAGCCTAGCAGAACTTGAAGCCTGCTTTAGTTTATACAGGGGAAAAATCAGGAGTGACCTTGCAGAGTCTCCCCACCGGACACAGAGATGTACCTTTTCCATCAGTGTTGCTCAGGGTCCCAAAATGCTCCTTTAGGAACTTTTCCTGATCAGGTATCTGAGGAATTTCTCCCTCAGGCATGCTAGTACCCACATCTTCCTCTCCTTCTTCTCCCTCCAGGTCTGAGACACCATCTACGCTTAGAGGCTCAGTGCCTTCAGAATCTGGGAAAAGGCAAAAAGACCCCAGTGCTGTAAAAACTTAATCAGAATAACATTAGCCAAGTTAAAAAGAAATCAACAAAGATGATAAATTGAACCAAGAATGTTAAAGTCAGTCAGCATTATGCGCAGTAATTCTCTAATCTACTGTATCTCACAAACAGCATAGCCTATGGCATAATCAGTACTAAACCTGCCTCCTTGGCCAGCAAGGTAAGAGCAAGCCAAAGGTGCACAAGGAAAGAAGGAAAGTGCACCAACTCCTGCTTCTACAGTGGCTTCACTGAGGTGTCTGTTCAAATGCTCCTCAATCTGTACAGCAGTACCAGTGTGACTAAGAGGAGTGTGACCTCAGGTCAGCTCACTAAGAGCTCACATATAAATACATTTATAATGTCTTTGCATCTTACCTTCATTCGGATGGTCTGGGCTGGACAGACGACTGCTGCTGTAATCTACAGAGCAGGCACTGTCTGGACTGTGCTTGTCTGGGCATCCATTACTATGATAACCTCTACAGAGCTTCCCATGGGGCAATGCTTTTACCTGGAACTCACTACAAGAGAGACAGGAAGATACAGCACCAGAAGAGATATTTGTTTTCATGCAAAGAAGCACATTTTAACTTTAATAAGGCCTTACCTGTGTTAATAATACCTTTTATTACAAATGTAAGGCTTTAAAGAGAAAAAGAAGTTGATTTCTCTCATCATAACACAGTATATTTTTTGCATTTCATTAAGCTTGGACATGGAAGTCCCAAGGGGACTGTCTGATTTTCTGGGCGTTGTCAGTTCCCATGATTACCAGACACCAGCAGCACACTGCTCTGGCTTGATTTCCAGCACAGGTGAGAAACAAATGTAGACGTTTACATGATGAAAAAGGGACTAAAACCAGGCCTATACCTGCAGGAGAAAAACTCTAGTTTGCCATAGATTTAAGCTCTATTACACCTTTTTCCCTATGTTCGTGACCTGCTTCTTTGGCCAAATTCTGTGATGCAAAATATACAAGGTTCTGGCTCTGAGAAAGACTAATTTACTGAAGAACATCATACAAAAAATACAGTCTTGTATGACAGGGTTACTGACTTCTGTTGTGATTTCATGAATCTTATTTTGTCAAATGTCACCAGCACTGTTCTTTTGCCTGATGCCTAAGGACTTCAGTTTTCCACTTTTTGAAATACTTTAGTTTCAAATGTAGTCCAAGGCAAGGTAGGATGCAGAAGTCAACTTGATTGAATGGCAACCACCCCTGGCAGCTCTCACACTCTGTAAGCATTGTCATGTGTCCAGTCTGTATCCAACATCACTGGAAGGCCTCGCTTACTTACATGGTGGAGCAGCACATGGGTCTACTCTGTCCAAATGTTATCATCACAAAATTAAAAATTAAAAATAAACTAGGTGAAACCTAGCAGTCTCAACTGCAAAATCTTGGCATGCACTCTTGCATAAAAGTCTGTCCAAAGCTATCAGCCCCACTCTCTCTAACATGACAGAAGACAAAGGAAAATAAACAGCTATTAGTATCAGGTTAAGAGGGGAAGGGAAGAACAAAATTCAGGGAAGGAAAATAAAAGGGAGCACAGAAAAACTGAATTATGTAAAATTAAAACAGAAGAAACAGTGGAGGAATAAAAAAGATCTCCATTGTCTCCAGTGTCCTTTTCAATTCCATCTGTATTGTGCAAGTCATTCTATGTCTCATAAAAGAGTAATCACACACTACGTTGGCTAAATTCTTGCCCAATTTTCATAAATGTCCTGACATTTCTCCTGGGTAGACATTTCACTGCCATATGTGTCACTGTCAGTGAGTTTTCTAGCTTCCAAGACTTTCCTTGCTGTTTTCAACCCAGATAAGGGAGAAAGCAAAAAGGCTGCTCCCAAGCTGTTTACTCAATAAAAAAAACAAACTTGAAGGAGACTGCTAATGTGCAGTTCCCTCAGAGGAAAATTATTTTAATGGTGCCTTCTTAGTTTCATATTCCTCTAGCATCCATCTGACATAAAACTCGCAACTAAACATGCCTGACATCAATCAGGCAATAAGTCAAGTCATCAAAGTTGCCACACAAGCTGCAAGAAAACCAGAACAAAAACATCTGAGCCATGCACAGCAGAGAGCTTATTTTTAACCTGCTAGAGTCTGTGGGATGGATTTCATCTTGCTCGGGGTAGATTACACATTCCTCACTCTCAGAAGGTTCCAGCTCCTGAGAGAAAATCCCTTCTTCACAAGACACAAGCCGAATCACTTGGGGTCGCACACAAGACCCGTTATCCTGGGGAGGTATTGAGCTGCCAACCTGGTTTAATTAAAAAGAGAAAAAAATAGATATTTACCAGTGTTTCACCTTACATCTGCAAGTGCTGTGCAGGACTAGAAAGTATGCATTACAGCACAGAACATGATCAGCAATCTGAGATAAGAAAACACAGCAATCCTATGTCTTTTCTGTTCCTTATTTGCTAAACTTGTCAGACTACTGCTGTACTTTCCTGGTTTGTTTCCTGATTGTAATTCCCTAAAGTTCTTTGGTAAAGTATTCTTTGATCACACATCAGGTGTGTAAGTCATGTGGCAGCAGGTTCTTCCATTACCTTCTACGGACTGATCGGACAATTCAAAAAACTGAGCCATTTCAGCTGAAAAACTGAATTACTGCACACAACAATCTGAATCCTCTTCTCAGTCACACAGTTATAGGGGAGGGAAAACTTGAAATGAAGCTAGGCACTGGGAAGACTGCTACTGGAAAATAGGCACTAGCTTTCTGAGGATGAGCCCACATTACTTGCTGTGACCCATCAATACAAAGAGAATTTAGTAATCTAGCACAGCTAACAACTAAGGGCCTCATGTGAGCCACATTCCAGTGGCTACTGAAGTCAAGAAACTGCATCCCAGCAGAGTGAGCTAACAGGTTACCAGGTTTCTCCACAGCTGTAATTCCAACTTCTCAGCTTGTTTTTGACATAAATATTCAAAGAGCTAAAAGAAAACATGAGGTCTTCCTGTCACTGAAGAGAAACCTTGACCTCGTACGGTCTCTGCAATAAGACAGCAGAATCACACATTGCAGGAGTATTAATTACAATAGAGTCACCTAATAAAGTTCTTCAGAAGTCATTTAGAAAACCTTTAATGACAAAAAGAATGGCATCAGATAGTAATAAATGTAGGTAATAACAAATAGATGCAGGACAGATGTACTCAGAGTGGGTTCACCTCCTCAGAGTAGTACTGCCCTTACTTTGTTGGTGTGTGCAGGAAGGTCAGCGTGCTCTTCTCTGTCATCCCCATTGCTGTTTTGAGACAGCGAGTCTCGACTTGGAGAACGGGAAACGGAGAAGGACTCCAGCTGACGCAGGTCAAGCATGGATTTCACAGTCATCTCTATGGTGCTGGATGGCTGGGACCAGCGACCACGCTGCCGGGGCATCTTGCTCATTGGTGCCTCTGAGCGCTGGATTGCCGCTATCTCTTTGGCCTGAAGGAAATTAAAACACAGACTATCTTAGAGACTGAGTTTTGCTGATGGAAAAACAGGAGAAAAAACACAAGACCCACAGAAAAACATAATTATGTCCATCTCAATAAAAGCCTTGGAACTAAGAGACAGTCTGAAAGGGCACCTTTAATGATAAAGCATCAAATAAAAGTGATAGTTTTGTTTCTGCTTCTTGTACAATTGAACAGTTAAATGTCTTGCTCAGATCCAAGTATATGAACAGCTTCAGCACCACATGAGATTCCAATAAAAAATTAAAAGACAAAAGCATAACTTCTGATGGAAAAAGACTGATGTAAAAATCCCAAGTGCAGCACTAGATTCTGAACACCCTAGTCTCTTAAACTAGGCTCTGTTTTGCCATCTCCAAATAATTCTTCAGACAGAGGCTTCTCAATGGTTTCCCACCACAGCTGCACCTTTCCCACATGTGCAAATGAAGTTTTTAATCGCTCTGGGAATTTCTTCTTCAGTTTCCCTGTAACAAGAAATACAATCTAAAGGTTTAGTAACTCACCCTCCTCATTTCCCAGTGGGAAAGGCTTCTTGAGAGAGTAAGGTCTGGATCTGCAAAGGCAAAGAGATATGTTCCTAGTTGACATCCTGGCCAGCAGTCCAGCTTTTGCACCGTCTCTTATTTCATCTTTCAACAAAGGCAGTATTCCTACACCTTTTGAACCACTGTTAACACATGCTTTCCCACTGGCTACTAAAATAATTGTATCAAAATTTTAATGGAGACATACAATTTTACGTAAGATTTTCATTGAATCAGCAGACCACTGCAGAACACTTGCCACAATGCAGTGCCCTCCTAAAGGTTTGGGAAAAAAATCTGCTCCAATACACTGTACCATCTGTGGTAAAAATACATCAAATTAATAATGGCAATCTCTACTGCAAGTTTCATCAGACATCTCTGAAGTCCTCTCTTTTGAGGAGATCTCTTGATCTCTTTTGGCTTCTGCAGACTGTTAATAGCTTGTAGACCCCAGCCCATGAAACTAATTCAAAACTTTAGCCAGCTGGAGCTAGCAAGAAACTTGCCAATTTAACAACTGTATTTCTAGGCAGAGAACTCTGAAATGCACCCCTCTCCAGATGCAGGAATGAGCAGCTCCACATCACCCATCAGTATCTATCCATCTGCCTCTGTTTGGATCTGTCTTTCTGCCCATACCTTGTTATCCCTAAGACAGTGTCTCTCATCTCTCCTCCCTTCACATCCATGCCATTTTCCTTCAGCTCTGCCCATGCCCCTCTCCCATTTATACCTGAGTCTCTCTCAGTGTTGCAGTTGGACTGAACGTGGAAAGACTGCAGCCCTCGTAACTCATCGTCATCATTCCCTTCATCTTCACCATCCTTATCGCTGTCTGATGAGAGTGCAGGCACAGAGGACAGGGCAGAGATGGACTCATGCCTGGAACACAGGAATTAGGAGGAGTGTTATGGTTTATGCATGAACTGCCCACCATTTCAATCCTTACACCTGTTCTCCACCTTATCTCCATCCATATTCAGGAGGCTGCCTCAACTCTCTGAAACAGCCCTTGCTCTAGCACAGCCCACCTCTGAGAAACAGGGCAAGCTAAACCCTGCACAACGATGTGCAGACCCTGCCACAACAGTGCTCTCATACGTGTGGAAGGTTGATGGAAATCAGAAGTAAACAAGTCTGAGAAAGTCAAATGGAATGAAACTGGGCCTTCCATTTCAGACTCTCACAATTGATAAGGTCAAGATGGTAGATTATATTTGGAAGGCAAATATTTTTCCCACCCCTAAGCATTTCTTCTCTGGAACTGATTTACACATCAAAAATGTCAGAGATAGTCTCTGTTTAAAAGTAAATGGGTTTATGGCAAATTATCCCATAAGAGAGAGGTTCATTTCAAAGATTGCTCCAGGCAGAACCTGAAGGCACAGCCCACACACCACACGAGCACCATGCTGACTATTTTAACTCTGAAGTACAAGGATCATGTAAAACATATCTTGCGCAGATCTTCGACTAAAGTAGATCAAGACAAGTTTTTCCACACATACCTCAGATGCACTCGCAGCATAGGAATTGCCCACCACCAATCAAGGACACTCAATAACACCAAATTTCACCCTCCCTCTTTCTTCTCCTCTTCCCTTTCCTCCGCTCACTCCTTCAGCCCACAGAATCAAATGAACAAATAAAACTTTGGACAATAATTGAAGAAAGAAGAATCCCAAACAAATATATTTGAGTAGCCCCTGCTCCGTGGCCTTGAGCTAGAGTGCCAAACTCATCCTAAGTGACATTTATAGGATATCACTGGTGGGTGTTGAGTGCCAAGCATTACCCATTAAATAAAAATAGCTTATCCACCAAATACAGAGTAGTCTGGCAAGGGACCAACTTCTCCTGCAGCTGACAGATAGCAGGCAGTATTGAAACATGGTAAGAAGCAGTTAAGGTATTTTAATCTTTTCTCTTCCTGTGTAGTGGCAGAACATTGATTTCCAATTCATCAGGAGTAATAACTACTCAACCATTTCAGATGAGCTTTAAAGTGTTCTGACAAAAAGAAAAGTGAAACTGACTGTAGCTCGCAGAGTTCTCAAGTGAAAAAGTTTCATTTCAGTCATCCATATCTACTTTCGACATTTGAGTTTGTCAGTCTCTTCATCCTTTCTACCATCTCATCGTATGCTCATCTTGTCACTCTCAGGTTCTTGTGTCTAAGCAGGGGAATCCTAACAAAGCCCAAGCACCACAGTATGTTGGAGGTTATGCCATGTTTCATCCTAAGACATATATTAATTACATTTATTCATGGTAGGCAATATTAACTTTGTATCAGTAATCTTGATAGCATCCTTGTGCTTGTGTTCATCATAGTTGTCTGAGGAGTTTGAGACAGAAGGGTTGGATTATTAGACCTTTAGACATCTAGCTGGCTGAGTACCTCACAATGATGAAGTGATATGGCAAGGCAAACCTGTTCGCCAAGCTCCCATGTGTACTGTCATTGGTGTAAACGGAGAAGGGAGGATGGCTACCCATGTGTTCTGTGTTACAAATAGAAAGATGGCCCCTGTCCATCAGACGGTGATCGAAAAATTACTGAGGGGGGTAAAAGTATGTTCCAGTACCCTTAGAGTAGCAGAGTAAGAGAATACAAAACATATTTTGGAAGTCAGATGGGTTTTTTCATACTTCACAGGAAGTGATAAAAAAAGTTACGAAGCAATGTATTTGAAACAAACATAAGGTCAAAAATCCACACCCCTCTTCAACATCCTTCTTTTTACAACTCAAGTATGCTTTTCAAACTCGGTTCTGTAACTTGAAGGGAGATAGATGAACAAATGATATTTTCAAAATGATCCTAGGCCTACTGACTTGAAACTGAGATACTCCTGAAAAGGAAACTAGGTCCACAAGGTCTTGAGTGTTTTGACTGTTGTTCTTGCCCAAGTCAACCCTTCTATGCAGACTTCACTATTTCTTCTTTCTTTCCCTGCCTTCCCCCATGTACTTTGGATTTTCTTCTAAGCCCCCTATTACACACAACTCAATACTCTTCTTCAGTTCTTTTTCGTGCTTAGATGGGAGTCAGTGTAATGTACAGTAAGTTTTCAAGCACAGAATCTGTATCCAAATAAGCACAACATGAGAGCATTTTGAAAATTAAGAAGTAAGACTTCTGCGTTTTGCTGAATTCCTCCTGAGAGCCAAACCCCAAAGCACCATTATACCAGAATGAATGTTTCAGAGTA
This sequence comes from Tichodroma muraria, assembly GCA_013390105.1. Classification (NCBI taxonomy): domain Eukaryota; kingdom Metazoa; phylum Chordata; class Aves; order Passeriformes; family Sittidae; genus Tichodroma; species Tichodroma muraria. The sequence goes on along the minus strand of WAAG01053637.1, from coordinate 466 downwards.
GCTATTCCAGAATAGCATGTACAGACATGTCCAATTCTTATGATCCATGTGACTCAGAGCAAGTGTTTTAATTGTAATTGTTCATCTTCTTTGCTGAGTTACTATCCTGTTTTCAGAAATATCACAGAATCATTAAGGTTGGAAAAGACCTCCAAAATCATCAAGTCCAACATTTGACTGAATATCACCGTGCTCCCTAAACCATATCATGGAGTGTCATGTCTACTCATTTTTTAGCACTTCCAGGGCTGGTGACTAAACAATTTTCCCTTGGGAC